>BMAO01007309.1:0-18038 GCA_019973975.1 Trichonephila clavata
AGTGCGAACACCGGTCGCTAACACTATGCTATCTTCTTATAATCGATTTTCAATCACCCTCTGGCCTACTCCCCGACTAGAGTTTAAATACAAGCTCGCATTTTTACATAAAACCAAGTCATATCGAAGGAAAGAAGTTTTTAACTAAAATCACAGTTCAAAAGAGTATTTTACCAAGAGGATTAGTAGAAGTGCAAATAGGACCGTTATAATTGTATTTGAGAGATTTGTTTTGTATTAAATATATATATTATATATTTGTTTACGAGAAGTTTGGAATAAATTTACACGTCTAAGAGAACTATAGTTATTGAGACTTAGCAGTGGATAACGTATATTTAAGTGGGGTGAAAAGTAATAATTAATTTTCTGGCATATTGCTCAAAAATATATACCTAGGGCTATTCTTATTGTATTTGATAAATTCTTCTTAGGAAATTTTTAAAACATTTATGAGTTAAAAAATGAGTAATTATTAAAAGTCTTTGTTTAATCTGAATTTATTTTTATTTCAACTGTATTGTATTCATCATATTTACGTACTCACACCTGATGTGATAAAACCTTGAATGTATGCAGAAACGTTTGAATACATGGATCAGTGGGTCGATCCAACGCCGTTGGAGGGTTAGTCCTCGTGTCTAATCAACCTCAATAAGATCCTGATCGACAGTGGCGTAGCTAGGTTCCAAATGCCCTGGTGCAAAAAAAATGAGAGCCCTATCTTGGTTGAGTTTTATCAAGTAAAATATATGAATATTTTAAATACACAAAACTGCAATTTCTGTTTACTATCTTCTCTTTTTTGGTGTAGTTTTCGCTTGAACGCACAACTGGGCTTTTTTATCCATAATTTTAGTTTTATAATTTAAGCAATACCAATTCGTAATTGCTCGAAAGCTTACAAATGTTAAAAGGAAAGGAGAAATGTAGGGCTACGCTATCAAACGTCGTTGTTGGGAAATCCCTGGCTATTTATTTTTTTATACGGGAGGATCGAAGTCACCCATCAGAGGGCTGAGGGGTACAAAAATATCCCCTGGGAAGGATAGGAAATTATATAAAAAATATCCATGAACAAGAACAAAGAATACAATATTATTATAAATATTTCTTTAAAGAACGCCCTGCAAAAGAACAGAGGAGGGTGTACAAAATTACTTCAGTCTATTGCAGATACGAGAAGATATCGAAATATTCAAAAAAGAAACTACATTATTATGAATCATATTTTATTAAAAATAGAATTTAACTAGGAAGGAATTGACTCTTGTTTAGACTTTTTAAGTTGAATAATAAGTATGGTAAGATTTTTCATGGAACTTGGAGTTCATTTTCAAATAACAGTTTATAGAAAAATGAAATAATATAAATTTTTCAATAAATCAATTTTCCAACACTCAGCAAACAACGGGAAAATTTTAGGACAATAACTTACAAATTCGAAATTACTTTTAACTGAATTACCATGATTGTAGCTATGGTCTGCTCTCTCTGTAAACATTTATATTTATATCTTAAATTTTGGAGAAATTATCGAAAGTTTGGCTTTCTTGGTGATCAGGATCCGAGGGGCCCGGCGCACGGCACCGCGTACCCCATGGGTATCTACGCCACTGGCTCTAAGCAGAGGCGGATTAAGTGGCTGGCGGACCTGATGGCTGCTAGGGGTCTTCAGCACCAGTAGGGGCCCCAAGCTTGAATAATTTCTTGTTAAAAACTCAACGCACACACACACACAGCAGAGAAAGATATTGAACAGATATTATAAACCTGATGAATTCCACGTATTTGAGTTGTGTAGCAGCCATAGTTATCTTTCTCCCGTATATCTGTATTGTTGCAATCTGCACAAAATTTTCGCATGCGTTTTTTTGTACAAAATTTATTTCGAACAAAAGAATACTATTCAAGTCAAACAAGTTCGTTTTCAGTTCACAGCCGTCCTTAGTTACTCAAAAACATCTTATACTGATGAGAGGGGGGATCCGAAGAAAAAATTATTGTAGACTAATGAGACTTCGGGAATGCATTTGTCTAGGTAACATATTTAATTGATTAAACTTCCAAGATCACAGGTTAATGTATGTGCTGGAAGAGGGACTTAAAATGTGAAATGATGGTACATTTAAAACCGATGTAACCCCCAGAAATTTAAATGCAAGCAGACAAACAATGCGTCATGCAAGTACCGGTTATCAGTTTGTGGGATGGAATTGCATGCCTGTGTCTTTTGGTCGTGCAATATAAGGTTGATTTATTCCGGTTATGGATGACGCTGTCGTTGCCGACCAATGATGTCCCACTAGTGCTTGATTGGAGAAAGATATGATATTCTAGCAGGCCAATGAAAGCAGGATTCTAAGGGGACGTCAAATACGGCTTAGAGCCCAGAATCTGATTTTGCAGGGGAAGGGCCCAATATTCTTTACTAAGCCATAGCAGCACTAGCACCAAGATAGAAACAGCTTTGATCGGAGATCACAACACATCACCACTCCACTCTCCAATTATCTCAGCATTACATCATTGAAATCGCAGGTATTGTAATTTGGAGCTAATTGTATGAACGACATAGAGCGTCTCGCTGGGAGCTATTTTTGATTGATTTGTTACAGTGCACTGTGTCAGTTTGACGCCGAAAAAAAACAGTAATTTCTAATGAAGATGAACTACGATGTTCCCAACATTGTGGTGAATATGACGGTCTATGTCGCCATATTCCCCATATTCGCCTATGGACCATAGTTTTCTTGACTTGTTGCCTTTTAGAGACCACTGCTGCCGCAAGTCATGCTTAATAGATTCTTTCCTACGAAGTCTTTCTGCAATATCGTGCAAATATAATACACCTTTTTAAGCTCAATTTTACCAATGTATAATAAAAGTGATCAGTCGGTAATAGCTTCTTCGTTTTCTTAAAGTAGTGCTTGAGTAACAACAACTCACTACGTCAAATCTCAACGATAAATAACTCTCACGAATTTTATAGGGCGTATTTAGAGTACACTTGATTCGCATCCTCAAAGTAGCACAACTAGCACTTTAATTTTGACGATAGGAATTGAATCAGTTTTGACTATTTTTAAAAGAAAACAGAGATACAATGTAGACCCCTCTCCCCACTAGTAATTTATCAAGTTGCAAGAGGTCTCGGGTAGACCGACATCTACCGATATCGAATGCGTCAGATGAGACACTTTCAATTTTAAAGCGTGTTAAAAATTATTTAAGAAGCACTATGGGAGAGAAGTCAAACAACATGGACATATTATTTATAGAACAAGATTTTTTAGACAAATAGATACAGCAAAAATAATTGATGAATTTGCCAAAGAGAAATCAAGAAGTAAAGTTGTATTGCAAAATTGTAAGCTATTTCGTAAGGTTTTTAATTTTTGAAAAATACATTGAAGACTTTTCTTTAGCCGTTGAGTTTTATTATAAAAAATACATTTTATTATTTTGAGAATTTAAGGTCAGCGAATCTTTTCACTCTTTTAGTTTTTAGACCCTTGAGCCATGGACCTCAAACCTTATACCGCCAGGGGGCCCCCAGCTATCTTAATCCGACTCTTCTTTTAGGGATTCTACGAAAACACCATCTAATTCTAGGGGTACCATGAATTGAAAATTTTGAAGAGCACTGCTCTGGCTCTGCAACTATCTGTAAGATGACATTGTTATGTTCCGACTTAGGAATTGACGTTTTCGTGTGATTCCACCGCTACCCACTAGATAACGCTGTACCATTGCAACATTCTCCTGTTTCACTCTAAACTTTCTTTGATTTCCACAAGATGACACTGCTACAGTTTTGCTTAGTCATAATTTTATTTTTGAGTTTTTCGAACTTGCTTATTTTTTATCTACAGATGAGGCTAATTTAAAAACGATTTGAACATATTGGAAATTTTGTAACGAACCCCCAAATTTAGTAATTTTTCACTATAAGGAACTCCCTAAAATTTCATTAATTACTTTATAAAGACGTTTTTTTTTTTTAAAAAAAGGGAGTATGCTTTTGTGATAAATAGCAATAAAATTTTAAATTTTTCAAATATGCTCACAGTTATTTCTTTGAATATCATCCTTTTATCTTCATTTATATTAGCAGCGATTAATGCGCTATTAAAGTCAGTTCAGCATCGAATTATTTCTTGCTATAGATCTTGACCCTGTCCAAATAGCGGGAGCTTGTTCTTGTAGTTAAATATTAATTATTGACATAAATAGAAATTTTACTCTTATCCAATAGAGAAAGTAGGAGATTGTGCATTTTCGTTGCGGTTATATAAAAACTAATTCTAAACAAAAATACTGTGATATAATGTTACAGATGACTTAAAAATTTTAAAATCCGTTATTACACGTAGCGGGATATATTGCTTTGGTAAAAGTATCTTTCCAATAAAAAATCAAAAATCTTTAAAGAGTAAAATGTGAAAATTCACCACTTTTTCTGTACCTAACTTTTTATAAGCAATATAATGTGAATTATTTTTTGTAAACATATACAGTCGACTCTCAATAATTCGAAGTTGGAGGGACCAAAGAAAAACATCAAATTATTAAGAGGATAGAGAAAAACTCCCACACAAAATACAGGAAAAGAATTTTTTTCTAACACATTTAAATTAGAAATTACGTAATAAAATAAGAATTGTGCATATTTTTATAAAATTATTTTAAAGTATTTCTAAAAAGTTCGTGTACTATACAATTAAAAAACAATACAGAAGTTAAAAGTCCCGTATCAAAAGAATACATTCACACACAATCCTACGCACCTCTTCTTCATAAAAGTGTAACATTCTTTCTGAACGCATGTGTAGAAAGACCACGTGTTAAACGAAGGATATGAACGTCTGACAAGTGAGACCAGAACTGTTCACTTGAAGAAGGAAAGCAATAAAAGTGTATTTTTGCCTGATGAAACGGAAAACACTGAAAAGGGAGAGCGAAGAGATGGTCATTAAAGGGGCTACATTACAGGGGAGACACGCAGAGACAATACAACTCAAAAGTTGTAAGCTCCAACCTGTTTGCTACAGGATTGTACATGATAGAAAGTGTTGGAATTGTCGAGAGTTTTATAAGATAACTTGAAATTTTTGCGTATAGTAGTCTGGTCACAGATTTTACTTCGAAATATTGAGTGTACCAAAATGCATTGTTTTAGTTAGAAATATAAGAGTTTTTCTAGGGTTGAGCATATACTTCGTATTATCGAAGTTTTGAAGTATCGATAGTCGACTGTAATTACTTTTCTCACAAAAGTAATATAATAACGATAGCTAAAAGTAATACAAAACGTATTTGCAAAAAATAGCAAAGGATATATAACTGCTTTCAAATGGAAGATCCGGTCTACAAAGATTTTCAAAGTTAACCGGCAGTCTTTATGTTAATCATTACCCACACACAATGAAGTATGCGTTTTTCAACCAGATAGATCAGACTATCCTAAGACAAGAGTTCCAGAATCATATTAATCAAGAAAATCTTATTTAAAAAAGTGGTAATTTTTAAAATTCTTCTTTGGAACTAAGTATTTATTTCAGTTAATTCACATTATGGAAAACGTCACTATATTTTGTTACTTTGAATTATTGTTATTTTTTTTACTTGTGTATTTAAGGGATTTTTAAGGATTAAATTTAAACAAGATTTTTGATCGTTCAAAAGCTTATGCTGTAAAATTATTTATAAGCAGTGGCGTAGCTAGGAACGTAAAGGCCGTGGTGCTAAAAAAATGAAGGCCCTATCTTGGTTGGGTTTTATTAATTAAAAAATATATGAATATTTTAAATATACAAAGCTAAAACATCAGCTTTTTATCGTGCTTCTCAGAACATAGGAAAGAAAAGCCACATACTACCTATATGTATGTGTATGAGTTTTCTTGTCGAAATAGTGATCGGCCAGTTTCGATTTGACGCAACGACAGACCTCTTCTTGAACAGTTGTGAAGAGTTTAGGAACTGCCGGAAGTGGAAAACCAGAAGTAACGTATTGAATAATAAAAAATTAATCAATAATGAATAAGATTACAAATAATAACATATGTATTACTAAATAAAAGGATGTAGATAAAGAATTAAAGGTTTGCTTAATTAAAAGCTTAGGGTGGCCGACTTCCCCTTTTTTTCTACTTCTTCCTTCTATAATTATTAATACTAAGTGCGAACACCGGTCGCTAACACTATGCTATCTTCTTATAATCGATTTTCAATCACCCTCTGGCCTACTCCCCGACTAGAGTTTAAATACAAGCTCGCATTTTTACATAAAACAAAGTCATATCGAAGGAAAGAAGTTTTTAACTAAAATCACAGTTTCAAAGTGTATTTTACCCAAGAGGATTAGTAGAAGTGCAAATAGGACCCGTTATAAATGTACTTGAGAGATTTGTTTTGTAATATACCAATATATATATATATTTGGTTTACGAGAAGTTTGGAATAAATTTTACACGTCTAAGAGAACTATAGTTATTGAGACTTAGGCAGTGGATAACGTATATTTAAGTGGGGTGTAAATAATAATTAATTTTCTGGCATATTGCTCAAAAATATATACCTAGGGCTATTTCTTATTGTATTTGATAAATTCTTCTTAGGAAATTTTTAAAACATTTATGAGTTAAAAAATGAGTAATTATTAAAAGTCTTTGTTTAATCTGAATTTATTTTTATTTCAACTGTCATTGTATTCATCATATTTACGTACTCTCAACCTGATGTGATAAAACCTTGAATGTATGCAGAAACGTTTGAATACATGGATCAGCTGGGTCTGGATCCAACGCCCGGCCTCTGTAGAGGGTCTAGTCTCTCGTTCTCTAATCAACCTCAATAAGATCCTGATCCGAACAGTGGCGTAGCTAGGTATCCAAATGCCCTGGTGCAAAAAAAATGAGAGCCCTATGTTGGTTGAGTTTTATCAAGTAAAAATATATGAATATTTTAAATACACAAAACTGCAATTTCTGTTTACTATCTTCTCTTTTTTGGTGTAGTTTTCGCTTGAACGCACAACTGGGCTTTTTTATCCATAATTTTAGTTTTATAATTTAAGCAATACCAATTCGTAATTGCTCGAATGCTTACAAATGTTAAAAGGAAGGAGAAATGTAGGGCTACGCTATCAAACGTCGTTGTTGGGAAATCCCTGGCTATTTATTTTTTTTATACGGGAGGATCGAAGTCACCCATCAGAGGGCTGAGGGGTACAAAAATATCCCCTGGGAAGGATAGGAAATTATATAAAAAATATCCATGAACAAGAACAAAGAATACAATATTATTATAAATATTTCTTTAAAGAACGCCCCTGCAAAAGAACAGAGGAGGGTGTACAAAATTACTTCAGTCTATTGCAGATACGAGAAGATATCGAAATATTCAAAAAAGAAACTACATTATTATGAATCATATTTTTATTAAAAATAGAATTTAACTAGGAAGGAATTGACTCTTGTTTAGACTTTTTAAGTTGAATAATAAGTATGGTAAGATTTTTCATGGAACTTGGAGTTCATTTTCAAATAACAGTTTATAGAAAAATGAAAATAATATAAATTTTTCAATAAATCAATTTTCCAACACTCAGCAAACAACGGGAAAATTTTAGGACAATAACTTACAAATTCGAAATTACTTTTAACTGAATTACCATGATTG
This sequence comes from Trichonephila clavata, assembly GCA_019973975.1. Classification (NCBI taxonomy): domain Eukaryota; kingdom Metazoa; phylum Arthropoda; class Arachnida; order Araneae; family Nephilidae; genus Trichonephila; species Trichonephila clavata. The sequence goes on from BMAO01007309.1 coordinate 7,686, forward strand.
TAGCTATGGTCTGCTCTCTCTGTAAACATTTATATTTATATCTTAAATTTTGGAGAAATTATCGAAAGTTTGGCTTTCTTGGTGATCAGGATCCGAGGGGCCCGGCGCACGGCACCGCGTACCCCATGGGTATCTACGCCACTGGCTCTAAGCAGAGGCGGATTAAGTGGCTGGCGGACCTGATGGCTGCTAGGGGTCTTCAGCACCAGTAGGGGCCCCAAGCTTGAATAATTTCTTGTTAAAAACTCAACGCACACACACACACAGCAGAGAAAGATATTGAACAGATATTATAAACCTGATGAATTCCACGTATTTGAGTTGTGTAGCAGCCATAGTTATCTTTCTCCCGTATATCTGTATTGTTGCAATCTGCACAAAATTTTCGCATGCGTTTTTTTGTACAAAATTTATTTCGAACAAAAGAATACTATTCAAGTCAAACAAGTTCGTTTTCAGTTCACAGCCGTCCTTAGTTACTCAAAAACATCTTATACTGATGAGAGGGGGGATCCGAAGAAAAAATTATTGTAGACTAATGAGACTTCGGGAATGCATTTGTCTAGGTAACATATTTAATTGATTAAACTTCCAAGATCACAGGTTAATGTATGTGCTGGAAGAGGGACTTAAAATGTGAAATGATGGTACATTTAAAACCGATGTAACCCCCAGAAATTTAAATGCAAGCAGACAAACAATGCGTCATGCAAGTACCGGTTATCAGTTTGTGGGATGGAATTGCATGCCTGTGTCTTTTGGTCGTGCAATATAAGGTTGATTTATTCCGGTTATGGATGACGCTGTCGTTGCCGACCAATGATGTCCCACTAGTGCTTGATTGGAGAAAGATATGATATTCTAGCAGGCCAATGAAAGCAGGATTCTAAGGGGACGTCAAATACGGCTTAGAGCCCAGAATATGATTTTACAGGGGAAGGGCCCAATATTCTTTACTAAGCCATAGCAGCACTAGCACCAAGATAGAAACAGCTTTGATCGGAGATCACAACACATCACCACTCCACTCTCCAATTATCTCAGCATTACATCATTGAAATCGCAGGTATTGTAATTTGGAGCTAATTGTATGAACGACATAGAGCGTCTCGCTGGGAGCTATTTTTGATTGATTTGTTACAGTGCACTGTGTCAGTTTGACGCCGAAAAAAAAAACAGTAATTTCTAATGAAGATGAACTACGATGTTCCCAACATTGTGGTGAATATGACGGTCTATGTCGCCATATTCCCCATTTTCGCCTATGGACCATAGTTTTCTTGACTTGTTGCCTTTTAGAGACCACTGCTGCCGCAAGTCATGCTTAATAGATTCTTTCCTACGAAGTCTTTCTGCAATATCGTGCAAATATAATACACCTTTTTAAGCTCAACTTTACCAATGTATAATAAAAGTGATCAGTCGGTAATAGCTTCTTCGTTTTCTTAAAGTAGTGCTTGAGTAACAACAACTCACTACGTCAAATCTCAACGATAAATAACTCTCACGAATTTTATAGGGCGTATTTAGAGTACACTTGATTCGCATCCTCAAAGTAGCACAACTAGCACTTTAATTTTGACGATAGGAATTGAATCAGTTTTGACTATTTTTAAAAGAAAACAGAGATACAATGTAGACCCCTCTCCCCACTAGTAATTTATCAAGTTGCAAGAGGTCTCGGGTAGACCGACATCTACCGATATCGAATGCGTCAGATGAGACACTTTCAATTTTAAAGCGTGTTAAAAATTATTCAAGAAGCACTATGGGAGAGAAGTCAAACAACATGGACATATTATTTATAGAACAAGATTTTTTAGACAAATAGATACAGCAAAAATAATTGATGAATTTGCCAAAGAGAAATCAAGAAGTAAAGTTGTATTGCAAAATTGTAAGCTATTTCGTAAGGTTTTTAATTTTTGAAAAATACATTGAAGACTTTTCTTTAGCCGTTGAGTTTTATTATAAAAAATACATTTTATTATTTTGAGAATTTAAGGTCAGCGAATCTTTTCACTCTTTTAGTTTTTAGACCCTTGAGCCATGGACCTCAAACCTTTTACCGCCAGGGGGCCCCCAGCTATCTTAATCCGACTCTTCTTTTAGGGATTCTACGAAAACACCATCTAATTCTAGGGGTACCATGAATTGAAAATTTTGAAGAGCACTGCTGTGGCTCTGCAACTATCTGTAAGATGACATTGTTATGTTCCGACTTAGGAATTGACGTTTTCGTGTGATTCCACCGCTACCCACTAGATAACGCTGTACCATTGCAACATTCTCCTGTTTCACTCTAAACTTTCTTTGATTTCCACAAGATGACACTGCTACAGTTTTGCTTAGTCATAATTTTATTTTTGAGTTTTTCGAACTTGCTTATTTTTTATCTACAGATGAGGCTAATTTAAAAACGATTTGAACATATTGGAAATTTTGTAACGAACCCCCAAATTTAGTAATTTTTCACTATAAGGAACTCCCTAAAATTTCATTAATTACTTTATAAAGACGTTTTTTTTTTAAAAAAAAGGGAGTATGCTTTTGTGATAAATAGCAATAAAATTTTAAATTTTTCAAATATGCTCACAGTTATTTCTTTGAATATCATCCTTTTATCTTCATTTATATTAGCAGCGATTAATGCGCTATTAAAGTCAGTTCAGCATCGAATTATTTCTTGCTATAGATCTTGACCCTTTCCAAATAGCGGCAGCTTGTTCTTGTAGTTAAATATTAATTATTTACATAAATAGAAATTTTACTCTTATCCAATAGAGAAAGTAGGAGATTGTGCATTTTCGTTGCGGTTATATAAAAACTAATTCTAAACAAAAATACTGTGATATAATGTTACAGATGACTTAAAAATTTTAAAATCCGTTATTACACGTAGCGGGATATATTGCTTTGGTAAAAGTATCTTTCCAATAAAAAATCAAAAATCTTTAAAGAGTAAAATGTGAAAATTCACCACTTTTTCTGTACCTAACTTTTTATAAGCAATATAATGTGAATTATTTTTTGTAAACATATACAGTCGACTCTCAATAATTCGAAGTTGGAGGGACCAAAGAAAAACATCGAATTATTAAGAGGATAGAGAAAAACTCCCACACAAAATACAGGAAGAGAATTTTTTTCTAACACATTTAAATTAGAAATTACGTAATAAAATAAGAATTGTGCATATTTTTATAAAATTATTTTAAAGTATTTCTAAAAAGTTCGTATACTATACAATTAAAAAAACAATACAGAAGTTAAAAGTCCCGTATCAAAAGAATACATTCACACACAATCCTACGCACCTCTTCTTCATAAAAGTGTAACATTCTTTCTGAACGCATGTGTAGAAAGACCACGTGTTAAACGAAGGATATGAACGTCTGACAAGTGAGACCAGAACTGTTCACTTGAAGAAGGAAAGCAATAAAAGTGTATTTTTGCCTGATGAAACGGAAAACACTGAAAAGGGAGAGCGAAGAGATGGTCATTAAAGGGGCTACATTACAGGGGAGACACGCAGAGACAATACAACTAAAAACTTGTAAGCTCCAACCTGTTTGCTACAGGATTGTACATGATAGAAAGTGTTGGAATTGTCGAGAGTTTTATAAGATAACTTGAAATTTTTGCGTATAGTAGTCTGGTCACAGATTTTACTTCGAAATATTGAGTGTACCAAAATGCATTGTTTTAGTTAGAAATATAAGAGTTTTTCTAGGGTTGAGCATATACTTCGTATTATCGAAGTTTTGAAGTATCGATAGTCGACTGTAATTACTTTTCTCACAAAAGTAATATAATAACGATAGCTAAAAGTAATACAAAACGTATTTGCAAAAAATAGCAAAGGATATATAACTGCTTTCAAATGGAAGATTCGGTCTACAAAGATTTTCAAAGTTAACCGGCAGTCTTTATGTTAATCATTACCCACACACAATGAAGTATGCGTTTTTCAACCAGATAGATCAGACTATCCTGAGACAAGAGTTCCAGAATCATATTAATCAAGAAAATCTTATTTAAAAAAGTGGTAATTTTTAAAATTCTTCTTTGGAACTAAGTATTTATTTTAGTTAATTCACATTATGGAAAACGTCACTATATTTTGTTACTTTTAATTATTGTTATTTTTTTTACTTGTGTATTTAAGGGATTTTTAAGGATTAAATTTAAACAAGATTTTTGATCGTTCAAAAGCTTATGCTGTAAAATTATTTATAAGCAGTGGCGTAGCTAGGAACGTAAAGGCCGTGGTGCTAAAAAAAAGAAGGCCCTATCTTGGTTGGGTTTTATTAATTATATATATAAAAATATATGAATATTTTAAATATACAAAGCTAAAACATCAGCTTTTTATCGTGCTTCTCAGAACATAGGAAAGGAAAGCCACATACTACCTATATGTATGTGTATGAGTTTTCTTGTCGAAATAGTGATCGGCCAGTTTCGATTTGACGCAACGACAGACCTCTTCTTGAACAGTTGTGAAGAGTTTAGGAACTGCCGGAAGTGGAAAACCAGAAGTAACGTATTGAATAATAAAAAATTAATCAATAACGAATAAGATTACAAATAATAACATATGTATTACTAAATAAAAGGATGTAGATAAAGAATTAAAGGTTTGCTTAATTAAAAGCTTAGGGTGGCCGACTACCCCTTTTTTTCTACTTCTTCCTTCTGTAATTATTAATACTAAGTGCGAACACCGGTCGCTAACACTATGCTATCTTCTTATAATCGATTTTCAATCACCCTCTCGCCTACTCCCCGACTAGAGTTTAAATAGAAGCTCGCATTTTTACATAAAACCAAGTCATATCGAAGGAAAGAAGTTTTTAACTAAAATCACAGTTTCAAAGTGTATTTTACCCAAGAGGATTAGTAGAAGTGCAAATAGGACCCGTTATAAATGTACTTGAGAGATTTGTTTTGTAATATACCAATATATATATATATTTGGTTTACGAGAAGTTTGGAATAAATTTTACACGTCTAAGAGAACTATAGTTATTGAGACTTAGGCAGTGGATAACGTATATTTAAGTGGGGTGTAAATAATAATTAATTTTCTGGCATATTGCTCAAAAATATATACCTAGGGCTATTTCTTATTGTATTTGATAAATTCTTCTTAGGAAATTTTTAAAACATTTATGAGTTAAAAAATGAGTAATTATTAAAAGTCTTTGTTTAATCTGAATTTATTTTTATTTCAACTGTCATTGTATTCATCATATTTACGTACTCACAACCTGATGTGATAAAACCTTGAATGTATGCAGAAACGTTTGAATACATGGATCAGCTGGGTCCGGATCCAACGCCCGGCCTCGGTAGAGGGTCTAGTCTCTCGTTCTCTAATCAACCTCAAAAAGATCCTGATCCGAACAGTGGCGTAGCTAGGTATCCAAATGCCCTGGTGCAAAAAAAATGAGAGCCCTATCTTGGTTGAGTTTTATCAAGTATATATAAAAATATATGAATATTTTAAATACACAAAACTGCAATTTCTGTTTACTATCTTCTCTTTTTTGGTGTAGTTTTCGCTTGAACGCACAACTGGGCTTTTTTATCCATAATTTTAGTTTTATAATTTAAGCAATACAATTCGTATTTGCTCGAAAGCTTACAAATGTTAAAAGGAAGGAGAAATGTAGGGATACGGTATCAAACGTCGTTGTTGAGAAATCCCTGGCTATTTATTTTTTTTATACGGGAGGATCGAAGTCACCCATCAGAGGGCTTAGGGGTACAAAAATATCCCCGGGAAGGATAGGAAATTATATAAAAAATATCCATGAACAAGAACAAAGAATACAATATTATTATAAATATTTCTTTAAAGAACACCTCTGCAAAAGAGCAGAGGAGGGTGTACAAAATTACTTCAGTCTATTGCAGATACGAGAAGATTTCGAAATATTGAAACAAAAACTACATTATTATGAATCAAAATTTTTATTAAAAATAGAATTTAACTAGGAAGGAATTGCTCTTGTTTAGACTTTTTAAGTTGTAATAATAAGTATGGTAAGATTTTTCATGGAACTTGGAGTTCATTTTCAAAGTAACAGTTTATAGAAAAATGAAAATAATGTAAATTTTTCAATAAATAATTTCACAACACTCAGCAAACAACGGAAAATTTTAGGACAATAACTTACAAATTCGAAATTACTTTTAACTGAATTCCATGATTGTAGCTATGGTCTGCTCTCTCTGTAAACATTTATATTTATATCTTGAATTTGGAGAAATTATCGAAAGTTTGGCTTTCTTGGTGATCAGGATCCGAGGGGCCCGGTGCACGGCACCGAGTACCCCATGGGTATCTACGCCACTGGCTCTAAGCAGAGGCGGATTAAGTGGCTGGCGGACCTGACGGCTGCTAGGGTCTTCAGCACCAGTAGGGGCCCCAAGCTTGAATAATTTCTTGTTATAAACTCAACGCACCACTGCAGAGAAAGATATTGAACCTATATTGTAAACCTGATGAATTCCACGTATTTGAGTTGTGTAGCAGCCATAGTTATCTTTCTCCCGTATATCTGTATTGTTACAATCTGCACAAAATTTTCGCATGCGTTTTTTTGTACAAATTTTATTTCGAACAAAAGAATACTATTCAAGTCAAACAAGTTCGTTTTAAGTTCACAGCCGTCCTTAGTTACTCTCGAAAACATCTTATACTGATGAGAGGGGGGATCCGAAGAAAAAATTATTGTAGACTAATGAGACTTCGGGAATGCATTTGTCTAGGTAACATATTTAATTGATTAAACTTCCAAGATCACAGGTTAATGTATGTGCTGGAAGAGGACTTAAAATGTGAAATGATGGTACATTTAAAACCGATGTAACCCCCAGAAATTTAAATGCAAGCAGACAAACAATGCGTCATGCAAGTACCGGTTATCAGTTTGTGGGATGGAATTGCATGCCTGTGTCTTTTGGTCGTGCAATATAAGGATGATTTACTCCGGTTATGGATGACGCTGTCGTTGCCGACCAATGATGTCCCACTAGTGCTTGATTGGAGAAAGATATGATATTCTAGCAGGCCAATGAAAGCAGGATTCTAAGGGGACGTCAAATACGGCTTAGAGCCCAGAATATGATTTTACAGGGGAAGGGCCCAATATTCTTTACTAAGCCATAGCAGCACTAGCACCAAGATAGAAAACAGCTTTGATCGGAGATCACAACACATCACCACTCCACTCTCCAATATCTCAGCATTACATCATTGAAATCGCAGGTATTGTAATTTGGAGCTAATTGTATGAACGACATAGAGCGTCTCGCTGGGAGCTATTTTTGATTGATTTGTTACAGTGCACTGTGTCAGTTTGACGCCGAAAAAAAAACAGTAATTTCTAATGAAGATGAACTACGATGTTCCCAACATTGTGGTGAATATGACGGTCTATGTCGCCATATTCCCATTTTCGCCTATGGACCATAGTTTTCTTGACTTGTTGCCTTTTAGAGACCACTGCTGCCGCAAGTCATGCTTAATAGATTCTTTCCTACGAAGTCTTTCTGCAATATCGTGCAAATATAATACACCTTTTTAAGCTCTATTTTACCACTGTATAATAAAAGTGATCAGTCGGTAATAGCTTCTTCGTTTTCTTAAAGTAGTGCTGGAGTAACAACAACTCACTACGTCAAATCTCAACGATAAATAACTCTCACGAATTTTATAGGGCGTATTTAGAGTACACTTGATTCGCATCCTCAAAGTAGCACAACTAGCACTTTAATTTTGACGATAGGAATTGAATCAGTTTTGACTATTTTTAAAAGAAAACAGAGATACAATATAGACCCCTCTACCCACTAGTAATTTATCAAGTTGCAAGAGGTCTCGGGTAGACCGACATCTACCGATATCGAATGCGTCAGATGAGACACTTCTTTCAATTTTAAAGCGTGTTAAAAATTATTCAAGAAGCACTATGGGAGAGAAGTCAAACAACATGGATATATTATTTATAGAACAAGATGTTTTAGACAAAATAGACACAGCAAAAATAATTGATGAATTTGCTAAGGAGAATCAAGAAGTAAAGGTATTGCAAAATTGTAAGCTATTTCGTAAGGTTTTTAATTTTTAAAAATACATTGAAGACTTTTCTTTAGCCGTTGAGTTTTATTATTAAAAATACATTTTATTATTTTGAGAATTTAAGGTCAGCGAATCTTTTCACTCTTTTAGTTTTTAGACCCTTGAGCCATGGACCTCAAACCTTTTACCGCCAGGGGCCCCAACTATCTTAATCCGACTCTTCTTTTAGGGATTCTACGAAAACACCATCTAATTCTAGGGGTACCATGAGTTGAAAATTTTGAAGACCACTGCTCTGGCTCTGCAACTATCTGTAAGATGACATTGTTATGTTCCGACTTAGGAATTGACGTTTTCGTGTGATTCCACCGCTACCCACTAGATAACGCTGTACCATTGCAACATTTTCCTGTTTCACTCTAAACTTTCTTTGATTTCCACAAGATGACACTGCTATAGTTTGCTTAGTCATAATTTTATTTGTGAGTTTTTCGAACTTGCTTATTTTTATCTACAGATGAGGCTAATTTAAAAACGATTTGAACATATTGGAAATTTTGTAACGAACCCCCAAATTTAGTAACTTTTCACTATAAGGAACTCACAAAAATTTCATTAATTACTTTATAAAGACGTTTTTTTTTTTTAAAAAAAGGGAGTATGCTTTTGTGATGAAATAGCAATAAAATTTTATAAAATTTTGAATTTTTCAAATATGCTCACAGTTATTTTTTTGAATATCATCCATTTATCTTCATTTATATTAGCAGCGATTAATGCGCTATTAAAGTCAGTTCGGCATCACATTATTTCTTGCTATAGATCTTGACCCTTTCCAAATAGCGGCAGCTTGTTCTTGTAGTTAAATATTAATTATTTACATAAATAGAAATTTTACTCTTATCCAATAGAGAAAGTAGGAGATTGTGCATTTACGTTGCGGTTATATAAAAACTAATTCTAAACAAAAATACTGTGATATAATGTTATAGATGACTTAAAAATTTTAAAATCCGTTATTACACGTAGCGGGATATATTGCTTTGGTAAAAGTATCTTTCCAATAAAAAATCAAAAATCTTTAAGAGTAAAATGTGAAATTCACCACTTTTTCTGTACCATAATTTTTATAAGCAATATAATGTGAATTATTTTTTGTAAACATATACAGTCGACTCTCAATAATTCGAAGTTGGAGGGACCAAAGAAAAACATCGAATTATTAAGAGGATAGAAAAAAACTCCCACACAAAATACAGGAAGAGAATTTTTTTTCAAAACACATTTAAATTAGAAATTACGTAATAAAATAAGAATTGTGCATATTTTTATAAAATTAATTTAAAGTATTTCTAAAAAGTTCGTATACTATACAATTAAAACACAATACAGAAGTTAAAAGTCCGTATCAAAAGAATACATTCACACACAATCCTACGCACCTCTTCTTCATAAAAGTGTAACATTCTTTCTGAACGCATGTGTAGAAAGACCACGTGTTGAGATATGAACGTCTGACAAGTGAGACCAGAACTGTTCACTTGAAGAAGGAAAGCAATAAAAGTGTATTTTTGCCTGATGAACGGAAAACACTAAAAAGGGAGAGCGAGAGATGGTCATTAAAGGGACTACTTACAGGGGAGACACGCAGAGACAATACAACTCAAAACTTGTAAGCTCCAACCTGTTTGCTACAGGATTGTACATGATAGAAAGTGTTCGAATTGTCGAGAGTTTTATAAGATAACTTGAAATTATTGCGTATAGTAGTCTGGTCACAGATTTTACTTCGAAATATTGAGTGTACCAAAATGCATTGTTTTAGTTAGAAATATAAGAGTTTTTCTAGGGTTGAGCATATACTTCGTATTATCGAAGTTTTGAAGTATCGATAGTCGACTGTAATTACTTTTCTCACAAAAGTAATATAATAACGATAGCTAAAAGTAATACAAAACGTATTTGCAAAAAATAGCAAAGGATATATAACTGCTTTCAAATGGAAGATTCGGTCTACAAAGATTTTCAAAGTTAACCGGCAGTCTTTATTTTAATCATTACCCACACACAATGAAGTATGCGTTTTTCAACCATAGATCAGACTATCCTAAGACAAGAGTTCCAGAATCATATTAATCAAGAAAATCTTATTTAAAAAAGTGGTAATTTTTAAAATTCTTCTTTGGAACTAAGTATTTATTTCAGTTAATTCACATTATGGAAAACGTCACTATATTTTGTTACTTTGAATTATTGTTATT
>BMAO01007310.1:0-44209 GCA_019973975.1 Trichonephila clavata
ATTCGTTTTAATCAATTAATTTTTATTAATTAAATTACTGTATTGTCAACCAATATGATCATGCATATAAAATTTTAGCTCAATCGAGCGCTTTAAAATGTATTTTACTAACGATTGAAAATTTGAACAAGATAAATAAATATTGAGAGAGTGTGAACTAAAGGCTCATTCACACCAAGGCGTTCACGCGTCGTGATCAAAGTAGAGCTTAGAGATATTTTCGTCGATCGATTCACACCAAAGCTTTTTCGTACGCTCGCGGTGGATTTGCGCATTAGGTGACGCTGAAGGTAATTGTTGAAAATCGCGCTAAGTTGTTGATTTAGAATTGTAAAATATGGATCGCAAGAGAAATGAATTTTTTGCAATTTTATTAGCCTTAAAAAGGGAGGAAAGGAAACAATGGTGGGTTCGACCCATTTTTCAAAAACGGCGATCAAAAGGAGCGTCTGTGTTAATAGAAGAGATGCGTTTGTCAGACACAGAGAGCTTTTTCAATTTTTTTCGAATGTCTCCGCAACTTTTCGATAAATTTCTTTCAATAGTTGGACCATTAATTGCAAAAAAGGATACAAATTATCGAGATAGTATTCAGCCAAAGGATAGATTGGCTTTAGCTCTGAGGTATGTAAATGTTTCTTCAACTGTGAGTTAGTTCTGAAATTTTTGACGTTCTTATTTGTTTAGTCAACTTCAAAACTTAATACTTTTTCTAAAAAGAATTAAAATGTAGGAGATTTTGGCTTTTTCGTTAAATTTTAGCATACATATAAACATTTTATTTTTTTTCTTCCAAAACTAATTAAGTTATTGTAAAATAGATCCCTATAGTTGTTTTAGAACATCCTTAAGAACATTACAAAAAAAAAATCTAGGTCCAAAAATAATTCTAAAAGCAGTACAATTTGAAAATTTTCTTCAAAAAAATTCGAATTTTTAAAATTGTGTGAATAATATGTGCAAAATTTCTTATTGTATCATTTTCTTTAATAGAAACATTAAATGAAATTCTGAAACATAATTTTTAAATACATAAATTAAAAAAACATTGTTCAAAAGGTGCCAAATCCCCTTGAAAATGTATGTATGTGATATTCAAATAAGAATATTTTATATTCAAAGCAACTTCTTATTTGCAGTATAAAAATTTTATAGAATTGCTAGCCGTTACCCGCCCGCTTCGCTGGGTATTTCATGATGTTTTATAAATTTTTACTGCTTATATATATGTACTAGCTGTTACCCGCCCGCTTCGCTGGGTATTTCATGATGTTTTATAAATTTTTACTGCTTATATATATGTATAAATTATTGATATCTAAGTCCTAGCATTAAGAATTCGATTGAATAGAAAAATAAACTTATACCTGTAACTGTCACCTGTTGATAAAAAAAAAAGAGCAGAACTCATCTAATTTGTATTTTCTAAAAATCTCTAAAATTGAAGCATAGAATGATGTTTGCTCTTTCGTAACTCAAAAACCAAGTGGATTCCCGCAAAACCAATTTTCGTGGTGGATCTCTACTCCGTAAATTGAACATGCAAGCCAAATTTCAAGTCTAAATCAAACAGAAAAAAGCAAAAGTTTAACTATAAATATCCCCGTAATCCCGTTGAGAGCCGTTTTTTTAAAAAATTACCGCTCTTAGCGGATTTCAATTCAACAAAAGAAAAATGCAAACCACATTTCATTATTATAGTCCTTGTAGCTCGAAAAAAGTAATTTTTTTTGTCAATACGTCCCAGTAACCCCTGCAACCCCCCAGAACTTGATTTGCTTAAAATGTATTCTTAGTCGATCCCTATTCAACAAAAAAAAAACATGCTTTAGAAATTTCAAGTATATGGGTCTAACAATTAAAAACAGGAATTTGTTTCTGTAACTCCTCTTGACCCCTCGCAAACATCTTTAGGGGTCAATTTTCATTTTACTCTTTGTTAGAGGAACTCTATTTCATGAAAGGAACATGCCTACCAATTTTCAAGCAGGATGATCAAGTACTTTAAAAATGGAAATATTTATCGATTACGCCTCTTAATCTCCCGAAATTAAACTTGGTAGTTGATATTCGCGAAACCCATTTTGTATAGCGGTTCTCTACTTTACGAAAGGAATCTGCTTATCAAATTTCAAGACTGTACGTCTAACAGTTTAAAAATGGGGATAATTGTCTATAACTCCACTTGAGCCCCCGCAACGCCACTTCTGGGTCTGTTTTCACAAAACCCATTTTGTAGGGGAATTGCACTCTATGAAAGGAATCTGCTTATCAAAATTTGAAGACTGTGCGTCCAATTAATTAAAAATGCAAAAAAATTATCAATAACGCCCCTTGAACCCCCGCAACACCACCTAGGGGTCGATTTTCACAAAACACATTTTGCAGTGTATTTCTATCCTATGAGAGGAATCTGCTAACCAAATTTCAAGACTGTGAGTCTAATAGTTTAAAAAAAGGAATAATTATTTATATCTGCCCTTAACCCCCTGCAACACCCCTTGGGGGTCAATTTTCTCCAAACCCGTTTTGTAGCGGATATTTACTCCATGAAAGAAACATTCCTACCAATTTTCAAGCAGGTAGGTCAAATAGTTTAAAAACGAAAATATTTATCTCTTACGCCGCTTATTCCCCTGCAACGCCACTTAGAGGTCTGTTTTCACAAAACCTTCTTATAGCTGATCTCTACTCTATGAAAGAAATCTCTTTATCAAATATAAAGACTGTGCGTCTAATAGTTTAAAAATGGAAATAATTATCTATAATACCCCTTAAGTCCCCTCAACGCCACTTGGGGGCAATTTTCACGAAACCCATTTTTAGCGTATCTCTACCCTATGAGAGGAATCTGCTTACTAAGTTTCAAGACTGTACGTCTAATAACTTAAAAATAGAAATTTATAACGCCCTTAAACCCCCCGCCCCCGTAACACCCTTGGGGGTCAATTTTCCCAAAACCCATTTTGTAGCGGATATTTACTCCAGGAAAGAAACTTGTGACGGGTGCTTACGCGTTTCACTAACCTTCTCTTATAAACTTTAAATTGTATTTATTTTGACCAATCCCCACTGAGAACTTAAAGTGTGACTTATGTAAATAAGATAGTTTCGGGTTTAGCGAGTTCGAAAGAGATATAAAAGGGAGAAATGAAATGAAGAGATGAGGGTGACTAAGCGGTTTGATAGAGTAGAACTCCGTGTTTGGGATTGAAAAGTAAACTACGTGGTTGCCTAAGAAGGTGTTTTTAAGCGTTTAGTTTAATGAAGTGAAATTTGATAGAGGAAAGAAGATTATTGAAAAAGATTCATTAAGGCGTTCAGAGGTTATTGAAGATATCCTAGATTATAGCCACTTCATAAATTCTACTAGTTTCCAGGTTCCTTCTGAAGAAGATTTCAGGTCTGTAACTTTTGTAGTTTAGATTTAAATGTGTAGTTTGATTGTACGTGTTATTCCCCTCGTGATATCAGTTAGTATTCCGTCGTCCATAATTGAATTCTGATAATACTCCATGATAATTTATTGTTCTTAAAGTTGATTATTAATTGTGAATTTCTATCTTAAGGAAATAATAAATAAGTGATTTATTATTTGAGTAGTCATTAATTATGAATCCTACATATCCTAACATAGATAATATGCAAGGGGGTAGTGGGAGACTACGACACTGGCGCCCAAACGAAATACCGGAATTAAGAGCAGGTGCAGGATTTAGAGTTTTGCCGGAGTTATTTTTTTCGGGTAAAGAAAATGTGTCTGAGTTTCTAAATAATATCGATGATAATATAGCTTACTATGAAATACCGGCGAATCTATCGTGTGCATATTTAAAAGGTCATTTAGTTGGGAGAGCGTTAGACTGGTTTCAGGTTATCGGCTTCGAGTGTGTAAATGAAGAAGCGACTGCATTTGCAACACTTAAAAAGAAACTATCAGATAGTTTTCCGGTAATACGGAATAAATCAGAGCTAGAAGCTCAGTTTTTTTCGTCAAAACAACGGAGAGGTCAAGCCCCGTCAGACTTTATTTTTCAGCTGTTAAAAATACATAAAACCTTGGAATTAAATTATGATGAGATAAAGTTGATTGATCACATAGTAATGCGACTAGAACCCCAAATAATGGATTATTTAGAAGTTCGAAACCCCACAACGAAAACTCAATTGATAGAGTTGGTAGACCGGTATGAGGAACGTCATAACTGCAGGGAAAATCAGGGTTCGAGTAATAATTTTGCTAGACGAAGTTGGGATGTGAGTAGGAATCCTGAGGAAAGAAGAATAATAGAAATTGGAGAGATACTGGGGTCGGAAATAGTCAAAATGATCAAAGAGGACTAGGCAGGGGTGCGAATAATTTTCCTCGTCGTAATTATCAAAATCAAGGATTCGAGGGTGGAAATCGATACAATCAGCCAAATCAGAGAACAGACCGGTATCAGAACCGTAGGATGGTGGTTAGGAAGGGTCCTAATGATGATTCAGCAAAACAGAATGGAGGCGTGTTGATTGCAACAGCGAAAGGCAAAGAAATGCCAATTTAAACTTTCAAAGAGATCGTATTGAGTCAAATCCTCCTAATAGAATTAGACTTAATTCATTGAGATTATCACCGGTTGAACTTCCGTATGTGCCGATTTTGTTGAATGATACTTTTTTAAAAGCGCTCTGGGATACAGGTGCGGAAAAGTCATTTATTTCAGAAAAAACGTACCGGTCATATTTTTCTTTCTGTCCTTTAAAAAAATCGTTAGCTGAAGTAGTTACAGCTCAAGGGTCACAGTGCAGAAATTTAGGCACAGTTGAGTTGAAAATTAAAATAAGAGAATTTTCGCAGTTATGGAAATTTCATGTGATTGCTGAGATGCAAGATCCATGCATCATAGGTGTGGAGTTTATGTCACTTGCAGGGATTACTTTTGATTTTGTTAAAAAATCGTTGGTCATTCCGGATTCGCAAACGGAAAAAGTGACTGATATGTTGTCTAGAAACCCGTTAGAAAGTAATGAGGAACCAAAAGTGTCTTGTGCAGTGATTAGATCGTTAGTATTACCTTCTAGAGAACAGTTAAGAGAGGAACAGAGAAATGACCCGGAGCTAGGGCATATAATGAAGTTTTTGGAAAATCCGGACGATAGTTCTGTTAATGAATCGATCTGCAGAAATTGGTCCAATGACTTTAAAATCGTTGACGGTTTGCTATATTATGCAAAGTATACAACCACACTAGGTGAATTAAGGGTATTTATACCCAAAACATTACGTAAAGATGTTATGCGAGAATTTCATGACTCGCCTATGGCAGGTCATTTAGGCAAAAAGAAAACCTACTTAAAATTAAAGGACGCGTGTTATTTTCCGTACATGAGGAAATACATTTATAAATATGTAGCAACCTGCGACCAATGTCAAAAAATTAATTATAAAAACGGATTACCAGCTGGTCAATTAATTCCCATAATAACGAATTTTCCGAATGAAATCGTGTCTTTAGATTTGTTAGGCCCATACCCTGCAACTAGTCCAGAACGCTATAGATTTATTTTAGTAATTACAGATAATTTTTCTAAATGGGTTGAAATAGTTCCCTTAAGGAAAGCTTCGGCTAAAGCAATTGCCAATGCATTTTTTGAGAATTATATTGCGCGTTATGGAGCTCCTGTAAAATTAGTCACCGACAACGGTCCCCAAATGATATCCGAAGTTTTCGAGCAAGTGTGTCGCAGATTGCACATAAAACACGTTAAAACTGTGGTATATCGTCCACAAGCTAATCAAACAGAACGAGTTAATCGCACTCTTTTAAAAATGATTTCGAGTTTTGTCGCGGATAATCACACTAACTGGGATCAATTTCTGCAAGAGTTCGGTTATGCAATTAGGACAGCAGTACATGAGACAACGGGTAAAACACCGGCGGAATTATTTTTAGGTCGAAATTTAATCACTCCTTTTCAGAAATTAGTTATGGTAACTGATGGATCAGATTTAGTTTGTGGGAACATAGAAAGGTTGTTTGAGGAGGCTAGAGTTCATACAAAGCGCCAGCAAGAGAAGTGGGCGAAATATTATAATAAAAAGAGGCGTGAAAATAATGTGAAAGTTGGTGATCTAGTATTAGTTCAAACTCACCCGTTAAGTTCAAAATGTAAAAAAATAGTAGGTAAATTTATGCCAAAGTTTGAAGGCCCATATAAAGTTCTGAGTGTAAAAAATAATAATAATTTAGTAATATTAAAATTTGGTAAAAGAATAACGGTTAATGTGGACCAGGTGAGAATTTACCATCAAAGAGAAGACAGTGTTGACGAGTCGGAAAGTAACACTAGTAGTGATCATGGTGCAGTGACATCAATCAGGTCAGATGATGCGCAGTCGTCATTGGTGCAATCGGAGAAGGATAGGGGTGGTCGTAAAGGATCGAAATCAGGAAATATAAATGGTAGTAGAGATATAGTTGCGAATAGACGCGATGGAGTGGAGGTGAGAAAAAAACGTGGACGGACGGAATCTACTGTTTCTTCGGGGGATGGCGCGTATAATTTCAGGAAAAAGAGACCTTTATACACTGAGAGAGAGAAAAGAGGAAGGCATGATTCCTGGAAAGAAAACCTACAAAAGAAGAGACCAGAGGCCCAAGTAGATCGCGAGAAAAGAAAGATTTCCTCGTCAATGTCCTCTCGTCCCTCCAGGAAGCGTTATAGAAAGGTGGAAGAAAATAGTTCTGAAAGAGAAGTTCCAGGACCATCACACAGATTCAAGTACAACAGACCTCATCAGGAAAGGAGCTGTCCATACAATCTTCGGAGCCGACGTCGAGTGGACAACAGCCAAGTTCCAGTTCTCACAGAAGAAAACAACGCCTCAGCAGGAGCATATCAACTTCAACGGACTCGATGGAAGAGGAGACCCAGAAGGTTGGAGCGCAGAGTGGACAACCCTAGGACAAGGTCATACAGCACAGAAGCCATGGTGGGAGACAAAGCCTATGCAGATTGGATCTAAAGACTAGTCAGGTTGTATAATTCTAATTTGTTTATTTTTCCTCTGACAGACAGTTCGGAGTATTTTCCATGTGGGCTAGTCTAATTTTTTTGTAAAGTTAACGTACAAAAGTGTCACTGAGTTGTGTGCATTTTCATATCGGTTGAAAAGACTTTTGTATTTAATTTTTTCCAAATTGGGGAAAAACATTTGTTGAATTGCAATTGTTTTGCTACACATTAAAGACGTGGCTTTATATGTGAGATTACTTGTATTGTTTGTTGTAATATATTCTATGTAAAATGTATATATTTTGTGTGTAATTATTAAGATGTATAAGTAATGTCTGGTTTCTGGGCGCGGCGTAATTAGGAATACTAACAAAAAACATTAACAGCGCAGCGCGATTGATTGGGAATTTTTGAAAATGAAACCAGATAAGGGTTATTTTGTTACTAAACTATATATATATATAATATAATGTATGCCATATTTTATGTCAATAAGGAAGTTGTATAAAAGTTCTGTGCATTTAATGTCATGTTTTAGAAAAAATTGACAAGTCCCTGAACATAGTGATGTGATGAAAGTTGATGTCGTATGAAGATAATGTTGTAAAATTTTTTATATTTATTAGCACTTAAGTAAAGTGCATGATCAGGGTTTTTTCCTTGAAAGGTTTTCCCCTGATCTTCGCCCGAATGGGATGCACTGTAGGGAACCTAATCTTGTGAAAGAACAATAAATTGAAGTGGAGTACCCTTTTGAGTAGTCATTTCTGTGTGCTAGTTTAATTAAAGTTTCTAACTTAGAGAGTTAAAATTTGCTGCAAGTTCAGTGTTTTCAGGCATTCTAAAGTTCGTGAGTTAAAACTTTCTACAAGTTTAGTATTTTCAGGCATTATAAAGTTCGTGAGTTAACTTTTTACAAGTTCAGTATTTTTAGGCATTCTAGAGTAGTTAAAATATTTATGCAGGTTTAGTGTTTTTCAGATGTTAGGTAAATTAAGCGAATTCTTGCAGGTCGTTTAGACCTTCAATAAGTCACGCTTTTTTTCTCGGAGGGGGGTTGTGACGGGTGCTTACGCGTTTCACTAACCTTCTCTTATAAACTTTAAATTGTATTTATTTTGACCAATCCCCACTGAGAGCTTAAAGTGTGACTTATGTAAATAAGATAGTTTCGGGTTTAGCGAGTTCGAAAGAGATATAAAAGGGAGAAATGAAATGAAGAGATGAGGGTGACTAAGCGGTTTGATAGAGTAGAACTCCGTGTTTGGGATTGAAAAGTAAACTACGTGGTTGCCTAAGAAGGTGTTTTTAAGCGTTTAGTTTAATGAAGTGAAATTTGATAGAGGAAAGAAGATTATTGAAAAAGATTCATTAAGGCGGTTCAGAAGTTATTGAAGATATCCTAGATTATAGCCACTTCATAAATTCTACTAGTTTCCAGGTTCCTTCTGAAGAAGATTTCAGGTCTGTAACTTTTGTAGTTTAGATTTAAATGTGTAGTTTGATTGTACGTGTTATTCCCCTCGTGATATCAGTTAGTATTCCGTCGTCCATAATTGAATTCTGATAATACTCCATGATAATTTATTGTTCTTAAAGTTGATTATTAATTGTGAATTTCTATCTTAAGGAAATAATAAATAAGTGATTTATTATTTGAGTAGTCATTAATTATGAATCCTACATATCCTAACATAGATAATATGCAAGGGGGTAGTGGGAGACTACGACAAACTTACCTACCAATTTTCAAGCAGGTAGGTGAAGTAGTTTAAAAACGGATATAATTATCTATTACGCCCCTTAATCCCCCGCAATGCCACTTAGAAGTCTGTTTTCACAAAACCCGTTTTGTAACTGATCATTATTCTACGAAAGGAATCTATATATCAAATTTAAAGATAGTGCGTCAAATAGTTTAAAAATGGAAATAATTATCTATAACGCCCCCTAAGCCCCTGCAACGCCACTTGGGGGTCAATTTTCAGCAAACTCATTTTGTAGCGGATCTCTACTCTCTGAAAGGAATCCGCTTACCCAATTTCAAGATTGTACATCAAGTAGTTTAAACCAGGAAACAATTATTATTAAAGCCCTTAACCCCCCGTAACGCCCCTTGCGTTTCGAATTTCGGGAAATCCTTTCTTAGCTGATGTCTACTCTATCAAAGGAACATGTCTACCAAATTTCAAGTCTGTAGGTTGAATAGTTCCAGAGATTTTGTGATTAGTCAGTCAGTCAGTCAGTGAGTGAGTCGCTCTTTTCTCCTTTATATATATAGATATATATATATATATATGTGTATATACAAAGGACTGCCAAACCAAAACATAATGTACCTTTATACATCACGTAAAAATATTTATCATTAAACTTTTTCTGAATGCAAAATCAACCGGAGTCTGAGTAAACGAAGTAAATAATGTATAACATTAGAGAGTATTTATAATATTTATTAAAACTGGAAATCTCTAACGATAGATAACCTGGGAACTTGAATAAAAACGAACACCAAGAAAGACAGGAACACTGCAAAACAATTTTAGATTTAAAATTCTTACGAAAGAAAAAAAGTATCACTTACCTGATTCTTCATTTTTGAATCATGTACATTCTAGCGTAAATACTGCAACTTTTAATAAGGAGAGTTCTTTTTATGAAGCAAAACTGATTTCATGAAAATGAAATAAAAGACTTATACATTCCATTATGCTTTCTTCTCATTATGCTTCATTTTATTGAATACTCATAAATCAATCATCAAATGCTCTCTATGCTTTTCCAAGGATCGTAATACTATTTTACTTGAAAAAACCATAACAGATGTACGTTATCTACGAATTTGCTAAATGAAATTGAAACACATAGGGGGGGGGGACTAAAGACGGCAATAATTTTCTCTGCTGCTTCTTAAAAAGTAAATCATGTCTTTTTCTCCCCCTCCCTACTGCTAATGTAATGTATTCAGTAATAATAAGAGTGTTGAAATTTTTGTATCTTCCTAGCATTTTATCCGATTCTTCTCGTTTGACTGTTTTATTTGTTAGTAATCAAGGTTTAAAAAGAAACCCCACTAAAGAAAAAGTATCTCTCGTTGCCTGGATTAAATATATGAAACTAGCTGTTACCCGCCCGCTTCGCTGGGTATTTCATGATGTTTTATAAATTTTTACTGCTTATATATATGTATAAATTATTGATATCTAAGTCCTAGCATTAAGAATTCGATTGAATAGAAAAATATACTTATACCTGTAACTGTCACCTGTTGATAAAAAAAAAGAGCAGAACTCATCTAATTTGTATTTTCTAAAAATCTCTAAAATTGAAGCATAGAATGATGTTTGCTCTTTCGTAACTCAAAAACCAAGTGGATTCCCGCAAAACCAATTTTCGTGGTGGATCTCTACTCCGTAAATTGAACATGCAAGCCAAATTTCAAGTCTAAATCAAACAGAAAAAAGCAAAAGTTTTACTATAAATATCCCCGTAATCCCGTTGAGAGCCGTTTTCCAAAATTACCGCTCTTAGCGGATTTCAATTCAACAAAAGAAAAATGCAAACCACATTTCATTATTATAGTCCTTGTAGCTCGAAAAAAGTAATTTTTTTTTGTCAATACGTCCCAGTAACCCCCTGCTACCCCCCAGAACTTGATTTGCTTAAAATTTATTCTTAGTGGATCCCTATTCAACAAAAAAAAACATGCTTAAAAAATTTCAAGTATATGGGTCTAACAATTAAAAACAGGAATTTGTTTCTGTAACTCCTCTTGACCCCTCGCAAACATCTTTAGGGGTCAATTTTAATTTTACTCTTTGTTAGAGGAACTCTATTTCATGAAAGGAACATGCCTACCAATTTTCAAGCAGGATGATCAAGTAGTTTAAAAATGGAAATATTTATCGATTACGCCTCTTAATCTCCCGAAATTAAACTTGGTAGTTGATATTCGCGAAACCCATTTTGTAGCGGTTCTCTACTTTACGAAAGGAATCTGCTTATCAAATTTCAAGACTGTACGTCTAACAGTTTAAAAATGGGGATAATTGTCTATAACTCCACTTGAGCCCCCGCAACGCCACTTCTGGGTCTGTTTTCACAAAACCCATTTTGTAGGGGAATTGCACTCTATGAAAGGAATCTGCTTATCAAAATTTGAAGACTGTGCGTCCAATTAATTAAAAATGCAAAAAAATTATCAATAACGCCCCTTGAACCCCCGCAACACCACCTAGGGGTCAATTTTCACAAAACACATTTTGCGGTGTATTTCTATCCTATGAGAGGAATCTGCTAACCAAATTTCAAGACTGTGAGTCTAATAGTTTAAAAAAAGAAATAATTATTTATATCTGCCCTTAACCCCCTGCAACACCCCTTGGGGGTCAATTTTCTCCAAACCCGTTTTGTAGCGGATATTTACTCCATGAAAGAAACATTCCTACCAATTTTCAAGCAGGTAGGTCAAATAGTTTAAAAACGAAAATATTTATCTCTTACGCCGCTTATTCCCCTGCAACGCCACTTAGAGGTCTGTTTTCACAAAACCTTCTTATAGCTGATCTCTACTCTATGAAAGAAATCTCTTTATCAAATATAAAGACTGTGCGTCTAATAGTTTAAAACTGGAAATAATTATCTATAACACCCCTTAAGTCCCCTCAACGCCACTTGGGGGCAATTTTCACGAAACCCATTTTTAGCGTATCTCTACCCTATGAGAGGAATCTGCTTACTAAGTTTCAAGACTGTACGTCTAATAACTTAAAAATAGAAATTTATAACGCCCCTTAAACCCCCCGCCCCGTAACACCCTTGGGGGTCAATTTTCCCAAAACCCATTTTGTAGCGGATATTTACTCCAGGAAAGAAACTTACCTACCAATTTTCAAGCAGGTAGGTGAAGTAGTTTAAAAACGGATATAATTATCTATTACGCCCCTTAATCCCCCGCAACGCCACTTAGAAGTCTGTTTTCACAAAACCCGTTTTGTAACTGATCATTATTCTACGAAAGGAATCTATATATATCAAATTTAAAGATAGTGCGTCAAATAGTTTAAAAATGGAAATAATTATCTATAACGCCCCCTAAGCCCCTGCAACGCCACTTGGGGGTCGATTTTCAGCAAACTCATTTTGTAGCGGATCTCTACTCTCTGAAAGGAATCCGCTTACCCAATTTCAAGATTGTACATCAAGTAGTTTAAACATGGAAACAATTATTATTAAAGCTCTTAACCCCCTGTAACGCCCCTTGCGTTTCGAATTTCGGGAAATCCTTTCTTAGCTGATGTCTACTCTATCAAAGGAACATGTCTACCAAATTTCAAGTCTGTAAGTTGAATAGTTCCAGAGATTTCGTGATTAGTCAGTCAGTCAGTGAGTGAGTCGCTTTTCTCCTTTATATATATAGATAAAAACTAGCCAAATGTGTGGAATGGTACTGTAATACTATTTTCATGAAGTTAGTTATTTTCATTCATTTGTGGGTATGTAATCTATTATTTAACATATACCTTCATTGAATTAGCTTCTTAAACTAATGAAATGAATTATTGAACCTCAATTCTGTTGATAAATATTTATAAGTCATTCTTATTATCATTGTATGTTTTAGGTACTTGGCAACTGGGGATTTGATGGCTAGTCTGTCATATTCATTTAGAATTGGTCGCTCAACCACAAGTACCATTATGAGAGAAACTTGGGAAGCTATCAGTTCCTCTCTACAGCCAATTGTTTTAGCAAAGCCAGATAGGAATATATGGCTGGATATTGCTGAAGGATATCATGAGCAGTGGCAATTTCCGAACTATTTAGGAGCCATTGATGGAAAGCATGTCCTTATGCAGGTACTTTTTGTTCTATCCTCAGAATCTAATTATTTTATCATGGATAATTTATTCACATTTATAAAGTTTAACTTTATATTCAAAACTATTTGTAATGTAAATCTTTAAAAAATTAAATAACGTGTTTAACATTTATTTACATATAAAAACATCCAACTACTTTTTTACAATTAGTCATGTTTTTCTCATTAAAATGCAGTTTTTATCTTTACCTTTTATTGATAAAATGAAGTAATAAATTCATATTTTTACTTTTCTGTAGGAGTTTTTGTATAGTTACTTTATTAAAAATACTGTTTTCTTTTTTCAGGCACCACCAAAGAGTGGATCACGTTTCCACAATTACAAAGGGACCTTCAGCATCATATTATTAGCATGCGTTGATGCAAACTACAAGTTTGTACTTGTAGACATTGGAGCTGAAGGTCACAATAGTGATGGTGGAGTTTTCAAAAATTCCATTTTTGGTCAAAGCCTTGAAAAAGGCACATCAGGTCTTCCTTGCCCTGTGGAAATACCAGGCACAACAAAGATGTTGCCTTTCCTTTTTATTGGGGATGAAGCTTTCCCTCTGAAAAGCAATTTTATGAAGCCATATCCTGGTGTTGCGTTGTCGAAAGACAAGGCGATTTTCAATTATCGTCTATCAAGGGCAAGGAGGTGCGTGGAAAATGCTTTCGGAATTATGGCATCTCGCTCTAGAATTTTCCGAAAACCACTCGTGTCTAGCTTGGAAACGAGCACATTTACTGTCGCTGCAGCAGTTTGCCTACATAATTTTATCAAAAGTGCAGAAGAAGAAGTACCATCCTATGAAAGAAGGTATTGCCCTTTGGATTTTGCGGATAACATGTCACCTGATGGATATATAAATGATGGCAGGTGGCGAACTGAAGAGGCATTGACGATTAATAGACTTAGTCGCACTGGTTTCAACATGTACAGCCGTCAAGCTGAAGAGACGAGAAGAACTTTGCAAAACTATTTCTGTTATGAGGGGGCGACAGCATGACAAGATGCTCACATAGCCAAAAATGGCAAAAAGTAATGTTATTTATACTAATACTCTGTAGCATAGTTACCAATGGGCTAGGCATTGCTGTGCACTGGATCCTGACCACCAAGCAAGACAAAATTGCAATAATTTCTCCCAAATTTAAGATATACATATAAAAGTTTGAAACATAACTATAATCATGGCAATTCAGTTGAAAATAATTTTGAACTTGTAGGGAATTCCCCCAAATTCTTTCCGTTGTTTGTTTAGTGTTGCGAGCTTCACTTATTAAAAAGTTTAAATATTTAATTTTTCTATAAACTGTTACTTGAAAGTTCCCTGAAAAATCTCACCACACTTATTATTACATGTTACATAACCTACACAAGAGGCAGTTCCTGCCTAGTTACATTCTATTTTTAATAACAATGATTCATAGTAAGCTAGTTTCCTGTTTCAATATTTTGCAATTTTCTCGTATCTGTAATAGACTGATGTAATTTTGTCCCCCCCCCCTCCTCTGCAGAGGTTTCTTTTTAAAAAAAAATAATTATGATGTTTTATTGTATCTTCATGTTCATGCATATTTTTTGTATCATTTCCTGTCTATCTCAGTGGACTATTTTGTAGCTCTAAGCCAGTGATTCCCAAAGTGGTCTATATAGACCCCAACGGGTCCATGTCAGTAAAAAAATAATTTAGGGGTCCATGGGGTGTAAATGGGGGTCTACGATACTGGCTCTCATTAAACCAAATCGGGACTAATTTTTTAAAGTTTGTATTCAAGTGGAAATCAGATTTTACTTTTTAAAAAACTTATTTACTAAATGTAATGAGGCTCATTTGCAGTTATATTGTATTAAAACAAGCATACATTTTATTAAAACAAGAACCATCATTTCACATACACACAGTTTTTCTTGCCAGAATTAAGTTAAAAGAGAAAATTACTTTCTCATTTTGTCACAGACAATGCACCAGGAAGATGTTTTAACCCACGTTCAGCATTTAAATGTAAATTTTGAATTTGCCAAGAAAGAGCATATAGTAAACAAAAAATATAGCTTTGTATATTTAAAATATTGAGAAATTTTTACTTAATAAAACCCAAGCAAGAAAGGGCCCTCATTTTTTTTAGCACTAGGGCCTTTGGTTTCCTAGCTATGCCACTGCTAATAGTATTAGTTTATGCACTCACTTCCAAAAGTTAAGCACGCAGAGAAAAATGCTGATTTCCGGAAGCCAATCAGGATTGAAGAGGATGCAATTCGCTGCAGAGGTAGATGGAAGTATGCAAATATGTTAGGTAACAGCCAATCGTGCTTTCATGTCAAGAAATATGCAAAAAGAGCAATCTTATAAGAAGCCAGCTTTATGAAGGGTTACAGAAGTTGATTGTAAGTGCTGATAGAAGGTGTTTAAAACTTTCGTACAATTTGTTTTCAAGACATACGTGTTTCTACGACTTCCAGAAAACGAATGGAAGATTCTGAGCCCTGGCGGGCTGTGGGGCACATTGAAGCAGAACAGTCGATCACAGGTGTTGCTCTATTCTTCGGCGTTCATCATTCTGTAATTTCACGTTTATGGAAACAATTCCAAACCACACAGACAGTTGTCCGAAGGCCTGTAGGTGGTCACCCAAGGGTTACAACTCCAGTGGAAGATCGATATATTCTATTGTAGCCAAGCGGAATCGCAGAGCGACCTCCACACGTGTGACATCTATGGTTACAGCATCCATTGGTAAGGCTATATCTGCAGCTACTGTACGCCGAGGATTACATATGAATGGACTGTATGCCTGGGTACCTCGTGTTTGTGTTCCTCTATCCGTCCAGTCAAGAGGAGCACGATTAAAGTGGTGCCGGGAATATGGCAATTAGACTATGTCTGACTGGGGCAATGTCATGTTTACTGATGAGTCAAGAAGAATGGCGATTGCTGAATTCTGCGGCGGTTGACCACCTGATTGAAAGCATGGTCTGAAGGTGTAAACATTGCATACAGATGAGGGGGGACCACATACCCTATTAATGTCCTTTTTTTCATTTTATGCTGTTTATTTTCACTTTATACATAATTCTGTTTAAATCTCCAGTATGACATTATCTGATATCTTACAAAAATTTAATATTGTTTTCCTTTCTGTATATAATTATTGATTTTATTTTATGTATAAATATATATGCTACTTTACTGCCAAATTTTGTGTCAATCAAAGCAGTATTTGTTGATATTTTTGCATTTCACATCTTCGTGCTTAACTTTTGGAAGTGAGTGTATTTTATCTCTATGGGGGGACTGTGCATTTCCCATTAGCTAACTTTAGTTTTGCATAATAATGTATTTTAGAATTATAAACTATTCATAGTTACCTTATAGAAAATAAAATATTTTATTCTTTTGGGTATATTTCTCATTTGAGTGAATTTTTTAAGTAGATTGCTGTCGTTATTTAAAATGTTATGAAATTTTTCACTAGAAAATTATAAATTATATTTCAAGCATAAAAGGGTTTTCAAAGTCTACACTTTATTTGCCATAGAAAAAATGCATTCCTTTTGCTCGTGAACAGAGTGATCTTAATTTGGATTGATTATGAACTATAAATTTTGGTGGCTTATTTTTTACAGTGATGATTTTAAATGAAATAAAGCCTAACAGGTAATATCGCCTGGTCCTGAATGGGTAAAGTGACGCTAAACTGTCACCTGAACACAGTAAGAAAATACTTTTTACACAGATAGTTTCAGGTACATATAGTTATTATATGCATATCAATAACATTGACATATATAATTGTGAATTTTAATTTATATAAAGAATTTCATCACAATTTACTGAAGATATTTTTTATTCATTTGGAATACATAATTTGCTATGGATTCCAGTGCTTCATTTTTGGCTTCAGCTGGATATTTTTTAATGCTTTTAGAGCAAAACCCTAAGAGGTGATCTTTTGGGTCAGTTTCTCCTCCTATCTTCATCAATGCAGCATCGATCAACTCTTCTCTTGCTCTCTTTCTTTTTTTAGAATTCGGTGTTTGTCTTCTACTCGCTAAATAATAAAACATCTTATTATTTCCAAAATAATTTTTTAAAAGTAAATATATTTAGCCTTTTTAGTTTTCATTAAATAAAGAAAATGGCACATTTAACCACAATGAAATCCACACATCATGGTGCAAACTGTGGATAACCTTGAAGTTTTACTTGGCCCATTGTAAATTTTTAAACAGTTCATGTGAAGATGTTTATATATATATACATCTGCAAAACAGGGCAACCACATATGAATATGAATAAAATTGTTGTGAAATGCTTTACATTTACATAAATTGGGGGTGGGGTGCAGTTGTACCTTTATTCAATGCATTAGAATTAAATAATTTTCAAAATATACAAGCTTTAAAATAATACAAATATTTTTTTTTAAAAAATCTAATTTCAAACATGTTTTGAAAAATAAATATACTTGTAGGGGTAGGCTGGGATGTTTCAGGCAAATTAAAACTGTCCTCCTCTTGAACAATTTCTGCCTCTTGAACAATTCCTGTCTCTTCCTCAAACTCTATTCTTTCCTCAATGCAAGGAACAATTGTTGGCATGGTTGTTGTTCCGGTTATGTTTGACCAAGTACTTCAAAATAATAAAAAGCTTAATTATCATTCTAACATAAAAGAATTTATTCTAAAAATATCCAGACAGTCATAAGAATAGACATACCTTCCTTTTTGCATATAGGGATAAAGGAAACTCAGCATTTCTGAAAAAGGCCAAATCTTTCGCGCCTTTGCTTCGCTTCCACTTGGAAATGCTCTAACTTTTTCCTTACGATATCGATCCCTTAGGACCTTAAATCTGGTTTTACACACATCACCTAAAATAAAGAAAAATGAAAAAAAAAATAACTATGATCTAAATATAACCTCCATACAAAATTTATCTCAAAATATTATTGTTTGTTTTGAATATGAGCACAAAACTAATATGCTCAACACAATTAGTCTAGACTAGTTTATCAATCTTTTTTTTCTGTAGGTAGCCCACCTGAATATAAAAAATGTGAAAGATGTATTTTACAAAAAAGAAAAAAATTAGTGACCAATTTCATTAAATATCTGACCTTTATGGATAACTAAAAAAATTGAATATTTTTCATTATTTTACAGCAATGCAATCACATTAAAGAATGAGTAACTTAACAAATCTTTTGATTTTAAGAAAGCCAATTTGAATCTATGTCAATTACACCTGGGCAAAAAATACTAAATATAAAAGCAGGAAAATAAATATCTTTTTTGAATTAATTGCAAATACTGTTTTCAAAGCTACATGACCCATGCACTTTTAATTATTCATCAAAAATCCATGTGGCACATGGAATTAAGAAACACTGATCTAAATGCGAGCTAAGAAATTATGATAAGTAGTATAAAGTGGATTGCATTTTTAAGTATAAAATTGTAGTAATAACAAAATCTAAAATAGTACAAAATATTCTCATACTATAAATCTAAAATACACTATATTTAATACACATTTCAACTTTCTTGAATATTTCAAAACATGCTACATAAATTAAAATGTTGTAAAATATATATGTTGTAAGTCTAGGAAGTATTTTTTGAAATAGTTACTTTTATTGCAAACACATATAAAACTTTTTTATGCTCTGTTTTTAAAAAAGTAATTTTTATTAAGAAACTTGGTTTTCGAAAAGTGTTTCAATGTTATATATATATATATATATATATATATATATATATATATATATATATATATATATTTGTTTTGAAATGGGATGTCGTACTCTATTATTCATATGATTTCGAACATTTGCTTAATTATATTTTTGTGATGTATTTTATATATATTTAAATATATATATATATATATATTGGCGTTACAGATTCTTTCCCCAAGTATACGAATATATAAAATATTGTTTTATATAGTTTGTATTTAATTGCACAATTGCTCAACATTCAACCAATCGTCAACTTTTTCCAAGAGTAAAAGATAAATATAATGTAAAAAATTAACTTACCAGAAAGTCCTAAGGATACTCCAATTTCCTTCTAGGCATTTTCTCTCATAATTTTATTTTTGTGATTTTTATTTGCCAAATCGTACAAATGAGAGTATTTTTGTACTTCTATTATTAATCTCTCGTCATTATTGGCCATATTTATATAGAATTTGTATTAAAAGTGTTCGCAAAAAAGAATGATCGAAAATATCTCAAACAAATATTGCGCGAAAACGATCATAAAAATTCCATTTCGGTTATAAAAGCATTTTCATCTGTGATTGGTTAAGAGTGCGTCATGTGACTAAGCTATGCACGCTCAGACGCCTGAAGTTAACTTATTTTTAAGTTAAAAAGTTGCGATTACAACTTTTTCGACTGCCGGAGATGAAGTCTCTGATTGGCTAGACGCTCAACGCTTCACGCTGACTGCCTTGGTGTGAATGCAGCTTTATAGTAGACATTGAAAAAAAAAACGTACGTAATCAACTACATACTTAATAAATACAGAGCATTCAGAATAGATGACAGAAGTGGTATCCTGATCTGTGTATGTTTGCAAAATCAAAATTCTTCGAATTCGAAATGCTCAGAAAATATTTCAGACTCTTTTTAAAACTTTAAAAATCGTCAGCATATTTGATAAAAACAAAAACAAACAATATTGAAAATGAAACAATTAAAAAGTACACACATTTCAATCGAAATTTCTTTTGGAACATCTTTTTTCATTTATTTTTGATAGTGGATGCAAATCCGAAAATTCCGCCAAAATACTCAGTGGAATCAAACACGTGGTTATTTGTTTTTGTATTCTATCACGTGATTATGACGTCAGGTGTATCCAGTCCATTGATTTTATTTTGTACATAATCTTTCCCATTTGAGTTATTTCTGTTTTAATGCATTCATTATTAAAAGGCTACTATTAAGCACGCGGGAAGTATTCTGATAAAGTATGAAATTTTTATAAAATTGAAAGGAAACTTTGGAAAATCTTTGAACTTATATTGATAGCGCAAAATGCTGGGAGGATTTTAAGCTAATTGTAGGTCCCTTGGGCCGGCTATTTAGAAGAAGTCCTTAAGATAATAATAATTCTTTTATAATTATCTTGAAAGCGATTTTGGATTTATAATTTAGAAAAGATGAATAGTTCTTTTTGTCCTTCATTTCTCATTACTGAATTTTCAGGCTCCTTTAAGAGGTTAATAAAAACTCAGAATTTTTTCAGACTGTCAAATAGTTGGCAGAAGTAAGCTATTTCGATTCATTGATGTGTTTGGGTAAAAATATTTTTCGCTTTAAGTATTATGAATAAAATTACTTAATATATCTGAATGTAAGTTGAATTTTGGAAAATACAAAGCTTTTTTTTTCACGTCATTTGTTTAAAACTTTCAGATTTGCAGCATCTCTATATAAAGGTGGACCGCAAATTAAAATGAAAATGGAAGAGGATGCTACTGTAATGGGAAAACTGGAATGTTTAAAAGAAATTAGGTATGAATAATTTACTTAAAAAAATTAATCATAGTTTTTTTTTTTCATTATTGAGTTGATTTCTATCATGTTTGTATCATACAGAAGTTGTTCTGAACGTTCGCATATTTTTAAGCAATGTAATACTAATAACATAACTTAGTTTCTTTTGTTTTTAAAGCTGTCATGTGTGTTACACTTTGCTATATTTTTGTACTATTTAATAAAAATTAATGCATTAAATTTTCTATAGTTATAGCTAAGAACTTTAATGTCATAATTTCATCAAATTTGTAATACATTTATTAGTATCGCTACATTTGTTTTTGGGAAAAACTTGCAAAGACTGTGCTATAACTATTTATCTAACGTGATTGTCTGGAAAATTGTTCAATGCACTTGCATGCAATTTTTCACATCTGAAAATGTTGTAGTAATTGATTTACTTGTAATGGTTGTATGAAATTTTATAAAAATCTATTTACAAAACAATTAGATGATTAATCCATCCTGTAATTAATTAGTACTATAAAATGCTAAATATCTTAATGTGTTTTTGTTTGTATACACGATTGTGTTGATAGCTAATATTAACAGTATTACTTAAATCTAGTTACTGTTTCCTAGAAAAAATAATCGTTTATGGAATTAACGTTTTCCCATGAGTGAAAATCATTTTCATAAATTTTATACACCATTAATTAAAATCTTTGTTTGGGTAACAAAAAGGCCCCTTTTCTCATTGTCTTTTTACTTTTATACCTTCTCTCTTTACAAAATAAAATAAGTTCAATTGTGAATGAATTTAATAAGAACATCTAAATCTGAATTATACACAAGAATAATATTTTGTAATGTATAATTTAGTTTTTCTTTTTATTAATGTAATTTGTCAAAGAAATTAGTAAATAAAAATAATTTAAAAGGAAAGCAAACTGTGACACAGATCTGCATCCCTTAATCCCATAAAAAGTAAAATAATTGGGCTCAAGTATAATATAGGGAGGACCTTTGGATTTGGTGATTTTTTATATCTGATATCTTTACTGTTTATAAAACAGCCGAGTGGTCTAGGCATCGGATCATGGCTAGCGTGTCATGAGTTCGATCCTAGTACCACTAAAGACCCGCCGTATAGGGGAGCGATGCACGTTAAATCTGTTGAGAGCTCAAACATCCTCCCATTGGTGTGGTGTGGTAGTTGGGAGAGGGGGTGCCAGCTCAGGTGTCGTCCGCGTCACTTGACCATGATTCAAAATTATGCGGACCGTCACCAAAAGCCCTCGTGTTGCTAATCAGTGCGACGTTAATATTCACTCACTCACTACTGTTTATAAGAGAATGTGTTATTTATTACTACAGATATAATCTTATTTACATAAAACAATATGCTATTTATTATCTTGGATAATCTTATTCACGAAAACTATGATATATTTTAACCCCTTGACTGCCGAGTAAAGTAACTTAATTCGCTTCCCAGTGCCACTGTTTTTCACACAGGTATGCTTACTTATGCGGTGTATATTGGGGAGAAAAGAAAAAGCATTGTTAAATAAAAGTTTTTCAGAAGTAAGTAAATCATTTGCAAACCTTTTCAAGGTCATTTTATTGTAATCCAAAGCATTTACTGATAAGTTTAATGGAATAATTTTATCGATGGCAGTACAATTCAAAGGATTGCATTTTGAAAAGACATATATATATGCTGGGGGGCAGTTAATGCACCAGCACATATATATACATCCACAACACTTAAAGGTTGAATATACCTTGATTATAAATAAGTTTTTCTTTTTTCTTAGTTATTGATGCATTTTTATTGCTATTTTTGTAATTTTTTGGTATAACAGTTAAAATTGTTCAGGCAATCTATAAACTCATTGCCCATTTTCACTTCTACTCCACTGTCAGTTGTAGGACTGATCTGGTTAATTGTGCTCAAGTGTTAAAAGATTTCATATCACTCTCCATATGTTGAACAAAATTGAGACACAATAAAAAAATGTATGAATTACTGTATTTATTCAAATCTAATCCAAGCCCCAAATTCTCAACGCATTTTTGTGAAAAAAAGTAAATAGTTTAATATGGTTTATTGATGTTTGATATTTGCAAAAATCAGAAGTTTTTTTTTTTAATGAGAATTAATAAGGGCACTGGTGTAACAAAGAATATTAGAGCTCCCCCTGCAAAGTCAATTTTTGGGGCAAAACCTCAACATTAGGCTTTGGGCCTTCTTAGAATTCTGCCCACCCATGTGCAATGCAGGGGTTGCAGAAGTGTTCATTATGCCACTGAAGAAATGAATCATTAATTTATTTCACCAGTATTTAAAAACTTTTATACATGAACCTCCTATTGCTCTAACCATCAGTATTGTATTCAATTTACCCCATCCAACAAATTTTTGTGTCTTCAATTCTAAGCCCCACTTGATTTTCAGTAGCATTAATTTGGCAGAAAAAGTGTGGCTTAGATTTGAATGAATTGGGTGTATATTTTTGATTTATATTTTAATTTAATAGTTAAGAGGAGGGGGGGGGGATGCCATCCTTTAGAAAAAGAACATAGTAAATTGTTCATAATTCCCCAACAGTTACAGTGGAATGTAAAAAAAAAAATTTTTTTTTTCAGTGTGATAACTACACAATCTGTAGATTTCACAGAATTTAGCAATAAGATTCGAGCATTTTTATAACTAAACTGTTATGCTA
This sequence comes from Trichonephila clavata, assembly GCA_019973975.1. Classification (NCBI taxonomy): domain Eukaryota; kingdom Metazoa; phylum Arthropoda; class Arachnida; order Araneae; family Nephilidae; genus Trichonephila; species Trichonephila clavata. Next base: position 23,089 of record BMAO01007310.1, read on the forward strand.
CTTTGATTTTCAATAGGAAAGAGTTGCTTAAAAGTTGCTACTAGTGATGGCAATAAGGACATTTAATATGATTATTTGAATTGCATATATTATTATTGTTTGTAATTCTCATTCAACGATACATTAATGAAAGAAGAAACTCTTATTAAGTGTTAAATTAGAATTGTAATTAGTCAGAATTTGTTCATGTCAAGATGAATCTTTTACTTCTTTTAGCTTTTTAAAATATCATACTATATACATTATAAATCAAGGAAAGAAATTAATATAAAATTTGGTGTTTTATTGCTGTTGGGCAAGTTTTAACAAGGTCACAAGATCTTTTATAAACCTGAATAATTAACAGTACATGCTTATAACCATTCTTTGTATCATAAAAGGTAAAATTTTGACTTTTATTCACCTTTTTTATCCTTTAAGTTATTTTAGATTGTTTTGTATTCTTATGATTATTAGTTGGTCTTATTAATTTTTTCCCCATATTTGGTTATTTTCTTTTTGACTATTTTGCTTTTTTCATTATTTATAGATGACTTTATACCTATTTTTTATATTAAATAACTGTATATGTAGTTAATATTTTACTTCCCCTTTTTTAATCTTTTTATTTTTGTGTATTCATGTTTTGCATTTTAGTAATTATTTTCTAATATATCTGGAATCTCTCTCTCTATATATAAATGTTTGTATTTTTGACCTTGCTTCATTCCAACACTGTTCAACCTATCACTATTGAAATTGACATGTATGTGTATTTTTTGTGGAAAAGGTTTTTGTGCTATCCTCTGCTGCAGCTTCCCACCTGGTGGCACTACAGTAGATCAACTTCTGTACCATTCAATCAATTGCCAAGTTGCCAACATGGCCTCCAAAAATAATGGCAACTTGGCTCTATCCCCAACATTTCTCTATGTTTCTATTGAATCACCATTATAATGTAAAGAATGGTGATTATAACTGTAAAATATTACAATTTTAACATAAAATAAATGCCACAAAAAATAATATTAATGTATTACACATCCAGATATAAATAATTTACACACTATTTTAAGCGTTCATTACATAAAATTTGTAGCATGTTACTTTTGCTGAGCAGAGATCAGCTTAGGTAGGTATTTTCAAAAATCGATCCACAACGGAGTTACGGGGGTGTTATAAATAAAAAACCTTTTTATCAGCTATTAGACCTTCAGGCTTTAAATTTAACAAATAGTTTTTTTTTCAACTGAGATATGCAAAAAGCTTGTTTATGTTTAATTTGCAATTCACATAAAATTAGCTCATTAAAAACTCCTTTAACCTTCAATCTGTAATTGTTTAATTTTTCAATTCACTTACTTGAACAGGTATAACAGCTAGTTTGTCTATTATTTAATTGATTTTGAAAGTAAGTCATTGTAATATTGTATCTGTTCTTGAAATATGATTCAATAAATTTTCCCTGTTATAGATGTCAATAATATAATTCATTCTACACATTACTACAGTTTTTGTTTTAATTATGAACATTTTTATTCAAAGCTTCTGAAAATTCTTTTCATTTTAAAACCTCCCTTCTCAAGTTATGGTATTTAAAAATATATATTATTAATTTGTTATTGTTGTATAGAAAGTTATAAAAATATATTAGTATTAATTTATCATTATTTTTAGTTATCTTTCAGAAATAACAAATTTGTTGCAAATAGACCATTCTTTTGCAAACTTAGATCCCTGAATATGCTAATAACTGGTTTTTATTCTTTGATTCTAGCCAGTGATTTAAGTATTTTTAAATGTTTTTTTAGTAGACAATCTTTTTAGTTTTTCATAAGGGATTTAGAACGTCTCTGTTTATTGTATTCTGTTTATTACTATAAACAGAGGTGGAAAGGTTGCCTAAACACAAAACTATGTATAACCTCAGTCCTTAGCCTGCTATACTTATGGATGTTATAGCATCCATCTGTTTTGTACTCAAATTTTTAAGTTATCTATTTTTAAATCTTTAGTACTTCTCATCTTAAGTATATATATATATATATAATTTTAAGAAAAAGCATTCAAAATTCTGTTCAATTTACATTAAGTTTTTAGAACAGAGCTGGGTTTTTCTTTTCCTGTGCTTGTAATCTATTGCATTTTGTGAGAGCTGTTAAAACTTAGTATTAAAATTTTTTAATCCTTTACTATAAAATGTCTGATAATTCTATGAATGATTGTAGCTGTTTATCATATCTTGATATTGATCTGTTCGTTTTTTTATGACTGTAGAAGCCGTACAATTCATTTGGAGAAATTGAAGTCCCGTCTAAGGCAAGAAGTTGAAGCCACAGAAGGAGAGGAAAAGTGTTTGATGGAATATCGTCATGAAATGGAATTGCTGTTGCAGGAAAAAATGGCTCATGTTGAAGAACTGCGTCAAATTCATGCTGACATTAATATTGTAGGCTATGGCACTTTTATCATTTATGTTAAAAATAGTGAAAAAGTTACTTTTAAATTTTAAAAGATTACAAGTATTTCTTTGGAAATATCAATTTAAATTCAGAAGGATCCATTAATCTAGCATTAAAGTAATATTTTCAAATGTTGTTCAGTTCTTTATTTGATTAGAATATTTAATCATTTTTCTTAAATTAAGAAGCAGTAAACATTTGTACTTCTGTTTGCTATTTAAATTATTGATGAATGTTTATTAATTGTAAGTCAATCATTTTTTCTCCCTGAGTATCATTAATGTGCATTATTAAACTTGCATAGGAATATCTTCATAAGAGAATGCTACTGAAAACTTTCACTTGTTTTCCTCCTGATCTTGTTACCATGCAGAAAATCATTAAAACTATTATTACTTAAAAATGCTTCTAAATTAGATTAAAAAATTCAGGTAATAAACTTATGGTTTTTCAATTTAACTGTAATTACTTATTGCTTTATTATTTTAATTTTAAAAATTAATAATAATTTATAATTATTTTATTTTGTAAATAAAGTTATCCTTTGTTTAAGTTACTTTGTTTAGAAATGCAATAAAGGAATTCAAAATATAGTAGTTGCATATTTATTAAGATTTTCCATTAATTTAACTCTTTATAATAAATTATGTAAATTCATGAAATTCATTACATGAAAAGTAAGACTCCTGAATTTTTTAAAAAATATATATTTGGAGTGGTTTTGTTTGGAATATTAAAAAATTTTAATACTTGCATATTAGCATCACTGTAACCAAGTTTGCACCACACCAATCATGTTATTTTCCACCAAAATCTGATTTTTTTTTCTTTCCAAATGAAACACATAAGAATCTTTTTGTTTTGATATTATTGCATGATTTGCTTGGCACAAATTTTGCTGCAGTGACTCTAAGATGCAAGTAAATTTTTGACATGATTTTGAATATTTTTTACATGAAAAACCAAAAGTCTAAGTTTTTAAAAAAATTCTGAGATCTGTGCAAAATTTTTTAACATTTCTGTTAAGGAAATTTATTAAATGAAAGTTATTACAATGTCTTTTTATTTCAAATTATATATTACATCCATTTTAAAATATCAGTATTGATTATTAAAAAAATTCACACATAAAACTACTGAAATGATGGTGCTTTGTTCAAGACAGTACAAAAAGAATTACTTGTGTTGAGATGAAAATCACGAATGCCATATGCAGTTTTCTAGTAATATTACAATCTCATGAAAAGTTTCTCATAAAGTTTCACATTTTTTGTCCAAATGTAATAGCAAAATAAGTTTTTTTTTTAATTAAAACTTTAGCAAATAACCAATTTTTTAAAATGATTTTAAAAAAGGAAAATTTAATTATTAAAATTTGTTATGTGCATTTGCCTATTGTATAAAATGTGAATAAAATTCTTATGATCAATGAATTCAGCATTTAATTATTTTGGTTATAATTTGGGCTTGAAACCAACCTTTTTTAGCTTGCAATAAATATGTCATCTTTGCAATATATTGAAGATCCATCCATGATACAATAAAACTTTCTGAAATCTCTTGGATAAAGCAGTGATTAATTAACAAATGCTTATGACTTTTTTGCAGATTTAAATACTTAAACATTTACTAAGCTAAAAGAATATCATTAAAGGAGATAGAGTAGCTTTTGTTGCTTGTCATATCTCGCAAATTCTTATCAATCGACAAAAAACATTCTTTGCTTTTTCTATAGTTTTTTAATTTTTTTTTAAACAAGTTTTATTGATTTTTTTTTAATCGGTTGCTAACATCTCCCATTTTAGAATTATAATAATTTTCTGATTAATTTTTCCCTCTAAGAAAATATGTTTGAAATTTTTTTCCTTTTAATCATTCCTGATATTCATTTGACTACTTTGTTATGGAAATCTAATCTAAGTGCATTATTTATTTCTAGTCGAAATCTGTATATTTCAGCATGTAGAAATATTTTCATAATCTTTATTTGAAAAAAAAATTTTGTCATTTTCTTGTACTATTCTGTTGCTAATGTTTAAAACCTATGTTACTTAATTTTTTTAAAAAAATGGTTTCTATATGCAATCAGACAAATGCAAATATAAGATTACCCATACTTTTTTTAAATTGGGAATTCTTTATAACAAATTTATGAGATTTGAAATGTTTCAAATTAAAAAATATTTATTTTTTACTAATATAAGCTTGTAATACAAATGTTCCAAACCTGGTTTTCTCCAACATAAGTGTTATTTAAAATAATCAGTATTTTGTATTTGAAAACTATATAATCCCTTTAAAAAAATAATTACTTAGAAAAATGAATCTTGTAAAAAAAATTATAAATGCAATGAATGATGTAAGATACTATACATAGCTAAATATGGGAAAAAGATGCGTATTGAATGTATTTTCTTATTTGGGAGAATTTGCTCAAAAATGTTAAAGCTTTTCTTTTTTATTAAACATTAGAATGCTGTAGACTTTGTTTTAAATTTCAGTTTCATATTCTTTATTTTTTCATAGTTGTTTAAAATTCTCTGTTTTACATTTGTATGATATGCTTATAGTTTAAAGAGTTTAGTAATTTTTGGGAAGAAAGTATACACCTAAAGCATAAAAATGCTGTAAATAAAAATAGTTATGCAGAATATGTAGGTAACTTAGTTATTTAGCATCAAATAATTTTAAAATAAGTGATTTTTATTTAAATATCATTTCTCTTTGACCTCAGATGGAGAATGTGATAAAGCAATCAGAAGAAGATCGAAACAAGCATCTAGAAAATGCCAAACAATTGCATCATGATTACAAACCTCTAAAAGAACTTGTTGACACTCTCAGGCATGAAATAGGACTGAGCAAATTGCCAGAACTCCATGAAGAAGATGAAAATTTTAAACCAGAGTCAGTAAATTAATTTTCATGATGCAATTAATGTTTTCATAATTAGAACTGATAAAGAGTTTTATTTTTAAGAATTGTTACATTTATTAAAAGATTTAGAATTAAATGTATTTATTGTGAACATAAATAAAAACTATTAAAAAGGAAGATTGATTAGTTCCAATGTAGAAATTTTCCAATTTATTTCATTCTTATTTGATAATTGTTTTTAATTAAAATATTTTTAATGAAGAAATTTATGTTGTCCTTGTTTTTATATTTATTATGTTCAAATGTTTTATGTTTATTATGTTTAGTTTAAGAATTACCTATGTATTTGACTTGATGATTAATCATGCTTACTTTTTTCCTAGATTTTTTGAAAAACAGAAAACAGAATGGCAGACTGAAATTCCAGAGCAGGCTCTCCCATCTTCTCTTTCAGCTGGTGCATCTAACCAGCAGATGCAAGCTGGGCGAAGCAAGCCTCTGCAGGATCGACCCCAACCAGCTGCATTCCGCCAACAACCGCCTCCAATGAAGGTAATTACCATAAAATCTGGTGCAAAATATGCACCTACACTTTTAAGTAGTGACTTTTAGTTTTTAGGTATAATTTCTGCATAGTGCGCATCCCCTTTTTTTACAAAAAAACTTAAAATGCTTGTGCGCAATGCTCTTGTGTTTTGAAGTCATTTATTTGAAGTATTATTCCAAGCTCTAAAAAAAAAAATAATTCTAGAACTGCAACCCTTTAAGTTCATAAGGAATGTCATTTCTTTTTAAAGAAACAGTATTTCTCAGTAAATGTTGAAGTCTTAATTTTTTTCTCAGCTCATCTTTTTTTTTGAGCTCTCATTTTTATATCCAACGTATAATACACATCCTTAAATTTCAATCATATTTCTTGTGTTAAAAGTGTGTGTTATATGCTGGATTTTACAGTATGAGCATTACAGAAACAATATTTTAAACTTATTAAAAAGATTTAGAGATTTTTATGATTTAATAAATATTAGATAATAAAATAATTGTAATGAATGACTATAATAAATTTTTTTGAGGTAGAATATTAAAGTGTAATGTTTTGGTTTTTATAAATGGAACATATATATATATATCTTTCAAGCAAAAGAAAAATTAATTAATAAGAAAATTTGTTTGATTCTTACAACACAATAAATAACCTAGATATAAAAATCCTGTAATTTTGATTTTAGTACAATATAACTTGAAAATGACTAAAAACTTCTTTGTTTTTAAAAAAGACATGATTCATGATTTTTCAAATCTGAATCAAGAAATCAATGATTTATACAATAGTAGTATAATGATCCAAATTTATACTTTTGATACATTTTACTAATTTTGTATTTAATATTAATTTATACTAAAAATTTGTAATTAGATATATATATATATATATTCTTGGGAAACATATTCATTAAGTCCTAAGTTCTAGAGAGATATATCCCTTTATTAAATTTTTTTTCAAACACTGTGCCATTTATAATTGTCAATACCTTATATCAAATTTTACAATGTTTAATATTTAAATAAGCGTAAATGTCATTATTTAAGCAACAAAATAGTTTAAAATCCTCCTTTTTATTCAGTTGAATAGCTGAAATAATTTTTTAAAGTGCATGTTTTAATTTCACTTTTATTTTCTTACATAAAAGTTGAACATAACTTAAAAATTATTCTTCTAAAAATAATCCAAATTAATTGAAAATTGCTTATGGAAGGAACTCTAAAATATGTATGTAGAAGTAACTTTTACATTTTTGTAAAATACAGTAAATTGTGTTACATTTTAAGCTAAAATATGTTTCTAATAAGTTTTAAAAAAGACAATTCTTTCCTAATTACATAATTATCTTAGTAGGAGGATTTTGATTATTCATTTTTAGGGAAGAAGTCTAGATAAAAGAAATGAAGGAATTGGGAGAATTTTTTTCTTGGGAAATTTTATTACTTTTCTAAAAAAAACTTGATTGTTTTGAAAATGTGTTAATTAATGCTTCACTGATTTTCAGTCTTGCTTGTCTTGCCATCAACAAATTCATCGCAATGCTCCCATCTGTCCATTATGCAAAGCTAAGAGTCGTTCAAGAAATCCAAAGAAACCAAAAAGGAAACTGGATGATTAAGTGAGTATTGTACTCTAATCAATTTCATTTTAAGAAATGTGGAACTTCCTCACCACATTAGTTTTGAATTTGTCTTTTATAGTAATTCATCCTTTTAAAATATTTAGTCTAGGTGTAGCATTAATTGACATTATAATCATTTATAAAAACCATAATATTATTTCTCAATTGAATTATTATTACAAAAGCATCTACCTCACTTCTAAAATATTTATTTCATTTATTACCCTGTAGTTAAGAAAATAAGTTTTATTAAAAAAAAATGTATTTGGGAAAAAGTACCACAAAGAAAGCAAAGTAACCAATGAAAGAATAAAGAAAACAATTCTTATTCTAGAATAAAGAAAGAGTCTTTGAATAAAGAAACAAAAGAATAAAGAAACATTCTTATTCTTATTTGGCCTTATTTGAAATATAAATGAAAATTAATGAAGCTATTGGGAATTTGAATTTTTTTTCAAATTTTACATATTTCTGCTAACTTATAGTTTAGTAACTGAAACTTAATTGATGTTAAATTTGTTTTTTACTTTTGATTAATGCATTTTTTAAACATATTTTTGTCATCACATTAAAATGCATAAAAGTATTTCAAAAAGCTTGACATAATCAAAAAGCTTGACATAAATACATATTTTTTTTATTTTCTGTAGATGGTCAGTAAAATTATTAGATTTAGGAGAATCAAATATGAAGAAATATCATGTGATAGTGTGGCATGTGTTATCTTATTAAAAAATTTTATTTCTCTTTTCTTTCACATAACAGCAGATTCAAATGCATCTATGATTTTAAAGATTCATTTGGTCAATATTTTAATCATAATGTGTAAAATATTAATATGAAAGAATGCTATATTATATTGCTATTCAATTTAGATTTGAAATTTTTATAAAATACATTGGAACAAAACAGCTGTTAATGTTTCGAATTATAAAAGACCTTTTTAATGATCTTCTTTTATTCAAAAAATACATAGAAGCCATATACTATTACTTATTGAATCACATCTCTTCTCTCTCTCTGTTCTTTTATAATAGATCAAACATGCATTGAAAATTTTCAAAATTACTGATTAATTAACATCTTTAGTGAATGCATTTACATAATATAAAAATAGGGTTTTGGTAAATATTTCTTATTTTGTTCTCATAATTTTGTCTGTGTTTCTATATGTGAAAAAAAATATATTTATATATATATATGATGTAAAGTAATTTTGAAATGCATTCTTTACTCTTTTTAACTTTCTTACTAAAATCTACTGCTGTTTTGAGGTTGATTACTGCTTATTTATAATAAGATATTGTTTTCATTTTCAAATGTTTTATTATTGTACAATAACATGCTTATACTTGCAGATGTGAAATGTGGAATCTCATCTTTCAAATTCTCTCATGCATTTTGACATATTATTCATTTTCTTATGTGCCAAATGTAATTCTCAAGATGTGTCTTATTTTGTAGAAACCAAAACGTACATAGTGTGAGAAAAATTTGCCTTTTTTAATATACATGGTGTTTGTAATATCTTGATAATTTTTTTCCTTACTTATTTTGTGTGAATGAGTCATGCTTGTTATTTATTATGCATTTATGTATAAAGTTTCTTTCATTAGTTGTTTTCATTTATTATACCTAAAAAATGTCAGATATTTTATTAACAATGATTTTTAAAAATCAAATAATGTTATTGAAAGTGATTCAAAAAAAAGTTTTTAGTTAAATTTTTTAAAACTTTGTTTGTTTTTGAATTGCTTATAAAAGGGACTTAATTTTTTGCCAGTTTTAATGTTTCAAATTACCACAACTTGAAATTTGTGTAATGTTAGTCATGAGTCAACTATTAATTTTAAGTTGACTATATTATTAACTTGACTGTTAAATTTAATAATTCAATGTCTCAAATACTCTGAAAACTTTTGTTAAAAGTATAAACATTAAAAAAATTTTAGTACCATTTTTATTTCTTTCAAAAGGTAATTTTGACTTTGTTTATTTGCATATTTTTTTTTTTTTTTTTTACCTTTCATGCTTAAATAATTTAATGAATTCTCCACTACAAATCTGTATCTTTTGACAGAATTTTAATTCATACTTAGTGAATTCAATGACAATTTTTATAATAAATAATTTAAATAAATTAGCTAAATAAGTATTGTGAAATGTCTACTATGTTATTGAAAAGGAAAACCATAGAATACTACTAGATTCAAACATGAAATCTTTAGCTATTTAGATGACATAAAATGAAAAAAATGTGATCCTGAAAGATTTTTGAAATTTAGCTGTTGATTTTTGTTTATCTTAAGGTCTTTTATGTGAAACCTTTTCTGAGCAAGAATGTTTTTCTCAAGAATTAATGGAGTATTCAATATGAGGAAAGCTATTGAAAAATAAAATTCTAGCACTATGTAAAGGTTATTGACGAAAAATTAGTGACCAAACAATGCCTCAGTTGCTACCACCCTCTTCACACCATATCAAGGGAGAATTTTGAAGTTTATTGCAGCTAATCATTACTCCATGATAGACCATGGAGGAAACATCACCAATTGAGTAGCTTGTGACTGTAGTCATGATTTTTTTTATAATTAAATTAATGGTTAAAAGTTGTGCAGTTTATCTCTCATTTTCTGTATGAATAACTTTTATTAAAATACTTAGTAATATTGGGGGGGGGGGGGTTCATATTAAAAGTAAGACATTTTCTCTGGGCATTTAAATACAATATCAATTTTTTTTAAAAAAAGTAAATATTTGGAAATCTTGCAAAACTTTATTCCATTTTTTTATAATTCTTTTCCTAAAAATATTGCTGTAATTATTTTTAATACTATTAATTTTTTATAAGTTTTATTCTAAAAATTAAAATTTTATTGGTGTTGTAAAGCATGAGTTTATTAGTATATTTTTCAAAAGAGCACTTTTTTTTAATTTACAGCAATATGGAACAATTTTCTATATGTCAAAAAGTTAAGCATATTGATTGTGATAGATATAAAAGGATGTAGAGTGATTGAGGCTATATTCCCAATAATTATATTTTAAATGCAATTGTATGTATTTTTAAAAATAAATTCTTTTAAGATAATTGAGGGAAAACCATTTTTAAAAATAAAGGGAGGAATATGTATTTGGAATGTACATGAAGAGAAAAGGAAAGCTATCATTATTCCAGATATTCAAAATAGTTCATAAGATAAATAAGAGCTAACATGTTTGTAACATGAAAAAGGCTTTATGATTGATCTAATTTAGAAACCAGAATATTGATTTGATAACATTTTCAAAATTTATTTTATAAATGGAAATTAGAGTATAATCAAGAATTATTATTCAGATTTGAAATTAATTCAAAAATGGAGAAATCTGGTAGTTAGTATTTTTTGATAATCAGTATATTTCCTTTATTTTTCTCAGGAAATTGTGAGTATTTTTATGATCATTCTCATGTAAACGCAAAGCTTTAAGTGTTTCATTCATAATTATTTTTTTAGATATTTAAATGTCTTGTGTGGTATTATTCCCCTATTTGTATTTATTGTGCCTATGTAATAAGCCAGATGTAGATTAGAATTCGTGTAAGTGTATCATCTTGTCAAATTCTCGAAAATAAAAACCTTTTTTTACTTGAAAAATGCCTTTTTTATTGAATCAATTTCTTTAGCCTTTTTATTTTATCTCATAAAAACTGAAGTATGAAAAATATGTGTATGTTAAAAATATAGTTAGTGTATTAAAAATGTGTACTGATTTATAATTAAGGCTGCAAATTTTTTACTATTTTGAACATTTAAGAAATAGTTTTTGTCACAAATTTTTATTATTTGATAATATAACTTGATGAATCATTAAAATAGACATAAAAATACTTTAAAAAATGGTTGAAAAAGCAGATAAAAACCTTTTCTTCTTTTAATGGTGTAATGGACAACTGCCCCGTTCATTAGCGTTTGGCAGTTAGAATAAAGATCAGCCATTGTCAGAACAATTTTAATTATTGCTTACTAAATATCTACAACTTAGGGTAGGAAAGGCATCTTTAATTAAGTTTTGGAACAAAAGCAAAGTAGAAGATATACTTAATAATTGGTAAGATTCAATTAACTTAATTTCGTCTAGCTTTCCATTACTTTGTGCTAATCATTAACTTCTATCATCTAACTCCTAAACTCTCTCTCTTGAACCAAAAAGTTAATGCTTAAATATAAGCCTTCATTTACATAAACTGTGTGTCTAGCTAAATGAATTCTCACAAAAAGGGTACTAGACGAAAAACACAATTTTTTCTTAAATCCGTAATTTTTAAGCAATTTTTTCAATCTTCGTACAGATCTTGGGTAATATTTTCCTACACACGAAAAAAGTTTTATGAGATTATCTTCAAAAAGGACGAAGTTATTAAATGTTTAATGAAAATTTTGAGTATTTTTTTGAAAAATCGTAAAAAAAAGTTTTGGGCATTTTATTTTTTAAATGACTGATTCTAAAAAAGCAAAGCATGAGCTGTTTTAGTACGGAATGTCGATTCATTTAAACAAAAAAAAATTCATGCGCAACAATTTAGATATTTTCATAAAAACGCATGGATTTTGACTTATTTAAAACAAATCCTAAGAAATACAAATTATTTTGTAAAAAACATTATACCGTATCAGGATGAAGTAAATGATCTTTCCGATTCTGTAATTATTTTTTGTCTGAGTTTCATAGATTAAAGTTAGATAAATTTTTTAAAGAATTTCTACAATGCTCCATCTCAGTTTAACTTGGCAGCGTTGAGAAAAGTATACAATGTACCAATCTACTTGAAAAGTAGCTCTATTTGTTTTGAATTTAAAAATCCAAGAAAATAGGTAGAATTTGTAAAAAAATTGCATACGTTGTAGAAATTAGATTATTTTTATGTTGTAGAAATGTAATTATTTTTTAGACAAGGTTAATTGCCAATAGCCAACATTATGAAATTCCAGTTTGGCTGAAAACCGATTTTCGACGCCAACTTTTGTCGTTGTTGTAACAACATTATTACAACCATGCAGACATATCGAAGTTGGTGCCCAAAACTAGTTTAACATTTTTAATTAATTGCAATATTGGAATATAAATGGTCAAAACATGCATTGTCATCCAAACTAAACATGTATACAAAATTTTAGCTCAATGGAATGAAGACTTTAGCTTCAAAATTGAGTTGCAAGATTCCACCCGAACAAATTACATACATACATACATTGTAAGTTAAATAAAAGCTTTTAAAAAAATGAATGGGAACGAATCTCGGGCATAAAAAATAAAAACGCGAGATACAAGATCGTTCGTGTGAGACACGGGCATGTGCAAATTTGTCCGGAACTTTCGCCCATGTCAGACACTGCAAATGTATTAAGGGGTTAACGTACCAACCGGTCTTGGAAATTTTAAAATACATTGTATGTGAACGCCCGCCTTTTTTCCCCCTCTCTTTTTTTACTTTAACAGATATTAGTTCAGTATTACAATATGGGTCATATTATACTGGGGAAAATAAGCTGATTCAAACAGAAATGTTATTAAATATGCTTCTTTCTACGAGATAATGGAGCATTTTTAAGTTCTTGCGTATAAGCTTGTCGCTCTATAAATTAACGAAGATTTAGAAAAAAAATTTGTGCTTGACTTTATTTCCTAAATAAATCAATTTAAATTAAATTTCGTTTTTTATTCTTTTATTTTAATAAGAGACAAAGGCAATTAAATTTTGAAAAAGTTACTACATTCATCAGACGGCGGCTTGTCTCTTTTTAAGCAAATAGAATTATTACGTACGTTAACACAAACTCTTTGATAGAATGATCCCACAATTTTTGGAAATAGTCCACTACGTTTTTTCTTTGTTAGAAGGTATGTCACAAGTTTAAATAATTTTTTCGTGAAAAAATAAGAGAAAGAAAGTAAGAGGCAATTTGTATGTGTAAACAGAGTCAATGAGTTCGAGTACGCGTGGTTTCATGATCGGTTGTGTATCTCGACATTTGATAACGAATTTTGATTTGACAAAAAAGGTTGGAAAGGATTATTACTAAAATGCTCATTTTTCAATCTACAAATAATTATATCAAATTTATCTTCTATGACATTGGGAATCTTTAAAAGTAAAATCTGTGTCCTTCGTTTTAGTGTTTTGATCTAAATGTTTATTTCTTTCCAAAAAAGAGCCAACTGATTTAAGACAAACATGTATTACAGTAAGTGATGCACAAAAAGAAAGTTTTTCTTCTTCTCTTCTTTTTTTTTTTTTTTGTTGTTTTTTTTGCTGGCCGACCTCTCATTATAACAAACCGATGCTAAGAGTAGGGATGGAGCTCAAAAGAGCAACCTGTTCTTTTGAACGTATTCCTCTAAGCAGAGAGGAGAGCAAGACTACTAGCTTTCTTACTTCGCCAGAACCTGTATACTGTTCCGAACCACTTTCTCCAGTGTAGAAGACTTGGCAGACGAGTGTGTTCAATTATTTTTTCGATTCCGAAACCGTTTTCATTCGTTGTAAAGATTGAAATAGGAGAATCTTCAATTCTTTTTCAAGTAGCAAACCAATTTCCCTCCTTTTCTAATTCCGAGCCGTTTCCCCTTGCGAAGTTTTTTTAAAAAAAATATGATAGACAAGTCTGAGTCTTTTTCCGTTCCAAACCTCTCCCTGTAGAAGTAAAAGGCTCCACAGGCAATGCTCAGTTCTGTATCCGATTTTTCTCGTATTTATCCACATATCACTTATATTCTCTCTCTTTTTTTCAAATAGGTTGTTTTACTGCTATTTTTTCAGCCCTTAATAGGACAATTTTCTTATGGTAATGTTACTATACTGTTCGAATTAATTGGGACAAATGGTAAGAAACATTTTTTTTTCTAAAGCACTAGCTTTTAATCATTACATACCTTAAGTAGACAGAAAAATCTCTGTATTAGTAAGAAATATGGCCTCCTATAGCAGAAATGACCTCTTCAACTCGTCTTGGTATTGACTCCACTACTGCAGCGCACATATTATTAACTTCATCATTGTGGAACTATACTTGTATAACACTTTTTATAATTTGTTCTGTTGTCGAGCAATTCATCTTAGCTAAACGAAAATATGCTGTAAATTCTCAATAGGATTTAGGTTTGATGAATTAAATACCTGGTCAATTAAGCACTTTTATTTTATTTTCCCGCATAAAAATCTGGACCAATATCGAATTGTGACAAGAAGTCAAATCATATTGAAAGGTTCCGTGAAATGTTTCCATGGATGGAACAATTCTACTGTGTAATATTTCTATGTATTTGGCATAATTCATTATGGCTCTAAAAGGAACTAAGCTTCCAGTGCCATTTGTTGTGAAAAAAACCCAAAACATCTATTTAGAAGGGTGTTTTACAGTCTGTTGGATATGATCTGGCAGTACAGTTTCAACTTCACTTTGTCTAACTACACTTGAGTTGTATCCTTGCACAAATAAATACGTTTCATCACTGAAAATCACCTTCTTTTAGTCATTAACAGTCCAGGATCGGTGTTTTTGAAATCTATACTAAAAGTCTTTTCATCCTTTTTTCAGTTAGAAATTGCTTTTCTCTCGGCCTTTCGGCTAATTTCCAGAGTTCTTTTCAGAACAGTTGATGTACTCACTTCAACACCATAATCCAATCAATCCCTTCAAAGGCCTGTGCTTGTCTTTCTTTGATTTATTTTGCTATTTCTTATTAGATTTTCATCAGTTCTTGGAGTAATTTTTCATTTGAGCCCACACATTTTCCTTTTCTTTTTGGAAACGATTATCAGGAATCGTGAAATGTTCTTAAAATTCTCGAAACACTTAATTTGCGCACACCAACTACCGTAGCTATATCTCACACACTCATAGAAGTGTATTCATTAAGAGCGATTATCTTAGCACGCTTCCTCGGAGTAATGTCCATCTTTGAACAAAGCAAAAGTAACAAGTGTTAAGTGGAACACAAAAATAAAACCACCCGCTACCATACTGAAAGACCAGACTGAGCTACTAATGTACTATAACCAATCAAACGAGTAAATTGTAGTCAAGGTTGATCCGTCACATAACTTCTGGGCAGATATAACCGGTTTGAGGTGGTTCGGGACATAGCTGGTATTCATATACCAACTCAGACAAGAAAAAAAATTTGCCTCAATTGGTTCAAACAGTATAGTATGTTAAAATATTCTTGGGATTGAGATTGATTTATAAGAAGAAATATTTACATTTAGCTTACTACCCAAAATCAATTTGATTTTTAAGAAAATTTTTTGGGGGAAGGGGGTGCATGTTTTACCATCCCCAATGGAAGCTATTTAAAGGTAAGGCATCTACATTTCTTTTTGTATCGCATTACATGATATTTATAAAATATAATTTTGCAAATACCAAAATTTTTAAAAAGGATTACAAATTATATAAATTATTATTATTCTGAATAGAAAGGTATTTTGTATTTAGAAATTTAAGAATTTATGCATATTGATTTCGATGAAATTTCAGAAAATAGGGATCAACACATAGTGGAACATTGCAAGCTGTACATACGTATCTTGTCGTTCTCTTATCGTGGGCTTTAACAGAGTATAAACGTCATCTGTATGTTTATTGTAAAGCTTTGCATATGATCACCAACTTTAGACAATTTTTCACCTTCTGGAAAAGCTTTCTTGCTATGCAGGAAACTTGCTGGTCATCCTTTGTGTTTACTTGAAAATCCAGAAATGAGTTGTTGTGTTAGCCGAAGTGCCAGTATAAATTATAGATCGAAAGATAGCTTCCCACCGGCATTTAAAAATTAATGAAATTGGTGACAAGTATACTTCTACAACGGCCTTATGAAGGAATAAATTATTCTTTTACTCTAAAACTATCTTTTAAAATTAAGAAATAATTTTTTACTCTAAATCAGGAATGGCCAACCTTTGATAAGAGTGTCACTATCCGATAAAAAATATTTATGCGTGCCACTTCCAACAAATAATAGAATTTGGAAAGGTGAAAAAATGTTACTTATAGGCTTATATAGTGGACATTTTAAGAAAATAGGCTATTTCTTATGCAAGTTCAAATAGTGGACATTTAAAAATAATATAATAAATAAGATAAAAATACAGGCTTATGTTTTGTTGTTTGTACTTTTTAAATGTTCACAAATCAGTTAGGTTTGATATATAATAAAAAGGAGTTTAACTTTAAACATTTAGTTTTTAATAATTATTAAGCAGTCAGTATTTTCTTAATGTGTGGTTTTTGAATTATTTGTTATTTTTTACCAAGTCATCTAAATTATGGTTAGTTCTTGAAAATGTCCATAAAATTATGTTGTTTTTAGGTGTGTATCAGTCAATTTTGAGCGATATTTTGGTTTTATTATGTTCATAATAGAAAATATTTTTTCATAAATATGTTGATCCAAACCCACAACAATATCTGACCATCAAATCGAGTAAATTTTGGAAAATTGCTTTTTGGTACAACTTTCCGAAATTCAACATTTTGGATCTCTTGCAGTTTAAATAAGTTCCTTATATTTGCTTATCAGTATAGTATGAGTAGGTAAGAAAAGCCGGTTCTGCGGTAAAGGCGCAGGCACAGGCGCAGAGTTGAGTTGTTTTCCTCCTGTGGAGGCGCAGGCGCGGAGTTGTTTCCCTTCTGTGGATGCTGCGTGGAGTTGAGTTGTTTCCCTCCTGCTATGGTTTTGGTTTTCGAGTTGATGGGGGGAGTTGAGTTGTTTTCACCTGCTGTTGAGTTGTTTCCCTCCTGCTGCTAAGTTGAGTTGTTTTTTTTAAATGTGTAAAAAAAGTTTATTGAAATGTTTAAAGTGCTCATGGCGCCACCTATTGGTTAAACTATACACTAATTATTAGATTTTAAAATGATTGAAAAAATAACGCTCAAATAAAAAAAAAAATAATAAATCCAGATTCAAACTCACAGCCCCAGAACAAAATGTCTCCATAGGACAATAGTTTTTCAGTTACGCTAACCATTGTCCTATGAAGGCATGCAGACCTGAAGAAAACTTAGGTTTATAATCTCATGAATTTAATTTTGCAGGCGAAGCAGATGGCGACATTTTCTTAATTAAAATGAAATAAAAAAAAATATTTCACTTATATTATTTTAATAATTTGTAAATTTTAATGCGGTATAATGATTACACATACACAGTAAAAATGTGACGTAGAATACTCGTAATCAGCGTGTGAACGGTTTACGATTGAACTTGTCTTAGCTTGTCTGATCTTGATTCTACAAGACGGCGACTGAATTCTACGTCAGAAATTATCTCAATGCTTAGAGCGGATGGATACATTGTTGGCTTTAAAAAAAGTTTATTTTTATAAATCTGAAGCAAAAAGAATAATTTTTTTTTTTATAAATATGGTTATATTGTTAATTTTATTCATACTGCTTTCTAGTTTAATTTATGTTGAAATAGTTTCATTTTAAAAGATAAATATCAGTATACATCTTTCAAACAAATTATCTTAGTGTGTTAAGCATAAGTGATATTTTAAATATATTTTGTATAAAAGAAAGGAAAAATTTATGTTTATGTGCTTAAAGCAAACTCTTTGCCTTTTCCAAAGAGTATAAATTGTATAACTATTCATTGCAATAACCATTTAGTTAAAATATTTTTTAATTGAATAGAAATAAAAAAAAATATTTATTATACATTGTTTTAATAACAAATTGTAAATTTTAATTCGGTATAATGATTACACATACACAGCAAAGATACAAAGTAAATTGTTTATTCAGAAATCAACATCTTGTATTGCGTTTTACATTACAATTGTATATATATATATATATATATATATATATATATATATATATATATACACATTACAGGAGAACAACAAATTATAAAATTGATTTCAGTATAAGGATTACACAAAAAGATACAAAGTAAGTTGTTTATTTACAAAAGCAGCATTCCATTTCACATTACAATCTTTTATTTACATTACAAAAATCACATTATTGTGTCATCATTGGATTTTATGTCTTACTGCTCATCGAATAGGTCTAAATTCATCAATGACCAATGTCCATGGGCAAGCGTAGTAATGCCATCATCATTAATAAACCTTTTGTCATCTTTATAGGACAGAGCAAGTTTGTTTTGCTTTATGGAGTGTATTGAATGAAATTTGGATCTAATTAAGTTCATGTCAACATATTTTAATTTTTGATTAAAAAGACAGGCTTTGTAGTCCTCAAATGTTATTTTATTTTTTATAGTTTGTTTTTTAATTCCTTTTAACCGCTTTTCAATCTTATGGTTTGTTTTGTAGGCATACATTTTCGATTTTAATCCTACATATTCTGTCATAATATTTCCCTTGTTTTCATCCTTCATTTTCCCGATGACTTTTTTGTTCACTAGAGGTAAATTGTAAATGTTGTTTTTATCATAATCTGAAGTATCATATAAGTTAATATCATTTTTCATGTCACTGTAAAAATCATCAGTTTTTATTTCATAGATAAAGGAATCGGTGTCTGTATACATGAGCCTTACTTTCGAGTCGTAACGGTGCTTCATGTACTCATAGTGAAAAGAATACATTAGAACTTTTGATAAGTCTAAAATTACCATTCCTACCTGTATTGGTTTCAAAAATTTGATTTGGGTTTTTTTTAGATGGACGGCCATTAAGTTTTCAGAAAATATTGTGCGTCGATTAAAATTTGATTTCGCTATTAACTTTCGAGCCTGCTCTTCTGTTGAGCATAAACGTATATCTACTCTTCTTCTTACATTTTCCATCGTTTTCCCGAATATGCTGTTATTCATTAGTTTGTAATAATCCTTCTGAAAGTCATTTACAGCTTTAGTTCTTAATTTAGTATTATAATCTATGTAATTTTTAAGCCAAGGAGATTGAAAAAATTTTAAAACTCGATGAGTTTTTTTCAAGACTAACCCTAATTTTAAATATAGCTTTAAATTAGAATAATGGAGAACATATTTTGTTTTGGATTCCAAAGTAGTTAAAAGTCTAGGTTCTTTACAATTAGGTGGGGGCTTATTTTCAGGGGCAAGGGGAAAGTCTGAATGTTTGTCATGCAAATCGGAGGGATATTCAAGATCTACTTCCAAGATGTAACCTACATCGGATTCATCTGATAAATTTAAAATATCCTGTTCGGTTAAATTTTTATCACTCCAAACAAAATCTTTTAAGAGTAGATATTTACTCATTGCATAACCGTACAAATTATTTGCGTCAAGGTACATTAAATATTTTATCTCATCATCTGGGTTAAAATTAGACATATATTTGTTGTTAGCTATAGCATAACGATTGCAGCACTGACTTATACCTCCTCTTACACCCTTTTCTATAAAAAGAAGCATGTCGTAATCAGTGAACAGTTCGATAGCTACTTTAGTATGTAATAACATAGCATCCCATGATAAAGCTGGGGTGGTAAAATACCAACAGGGGTCAAGTTTATAAGTTTGCATGCATATTTTCCGAAAGTTTTCAAAGAGATCTGTTAACAATAGGACATCTGTTTTTACATATAGATCACAGTATTCACCAAGATTATTTAAATGAAATTCATTAAATACTTTACATGCATGATTATAATCCTCTACACTTATAGGCTCCTCATTTAGTTTATTGTAAAATTTGCTAATAGGTGGTAAACAAGAATCTTTACACTTTTCAAAACTATCAAAATAATCATACGGAAAAAACTCCTTTTCTTAAAAGTAAATCTATTTTTTCTGAATCAAAATAATGTTTCATATATTTAAATTCATCTTTTTTTAGTGTTTTTATCAAATTTTCCAAACTAGAAGACATGAATTTGAAAGAATCTAAAAACCTTAACTGAAAATCATTTGAAATATTTTTACTGAAGGAAATATATTTTTCTTCGGTGTTCGGAATTAAATTAATTTGCTTTTTATCGTATCCTAACTCCTTAATAAAAATATGGGCGTCATACCCAGAAAGATTATGGAAGAAAACAGGCAAAAATTTAGGGGTTTTCATTGCTAAATTACAACTATTACAACAAGGGCCATTAAATTTTTGAGTCACATGGTTATGATCCCTAACCTTGATATTGTTTTCGCGAAAGGTTTGATCACAAACATAACAATTTTTAGCATTATCATACAATTGCTTTTCTGATTCAGTAAGAGGTAATAATGGTTTTAGTTTTTTATAAATATTATCCATTTCTATTGCATCTTTTTCTAACTTTTCAATAAAAATTTTGGGGCATCAATACCTCTATATACTACTGGATCTTTATAATACCCCCCTTGATAACTGATAAAATAACAAAAACCTATCGGGACATGTTTTTCATAAATATTAGTAAATGAAAAGTTTGGATTAGGACCACAAGTATCAGTTTTCCTAGTTACACACTCGAAATCCGCATATACAACAAAGGGTATTTTTAAACAATGTTGAAAATTTTTAAATTTTAAAAACTTACTAGTTTTCTGACGGCATTACTACTCTTGCAGGACTTTTATGTATACACATCTCATTGTGCTGAAGAAGTTTGTATTCTGTTTGCAAAGCACTTAAACATCTTTTACATATAAATGTTTTATGATGATGTTTTGAGAGTT
>BMAO01007311.1:0-25657 GCA_019973975.1 Trichonephila clavata
TTGTTACGCTCCATTATTTGATGTGAGATATTCTTGGTTCCAAGACTTCACCATTCTTTCCTTCATAATCTTCTTGTAAAATGACTTAGGAATATTAACGGCAATGTCAATTTTGCGTTTGGTTGCAGCCTTGGCTAACCAATCGGCCCGCTCATTTCCAAAAATGCCCGTGTGTCCCCGAACAAATGCAAAATCTATTGAGATGTTTTTATCTTTTAGGTTTTTAAGTTGCTTTTGGATCTCGACGATTATGTTGTTAGATGAAGAAAGACACTTAAGAGAATCCAAGGAGGAAAGAGAGTCTGTACAGATGAGATAGTCTGAGACACTATTTTGTTCAGTGATCCATTTAATGGCGAAGTTTAAACATAAAAGTTCAGCTACAAAAACTGTGCATTCATCACGAATTCTAAATTGAAAGTGCTCGGATTCTACACCACGCTGAACACAACAAAAGCGAAACCAACTTTGCCAGCAATTTTACTACCATCAGTATAGCAAATAACAGGGAAATCATCAGTATTTTTCTCATTGTGCTTAATAATATTGATGGAATTCCTCTCTGAAGGATGAGGGAGAAAAAATGGGGACATAGTGCAATCATAATTAGAGATGGAAGAAGCAGCGAGATTTTCCCTAAAAGCAATATTATGAAGAATAGCAATGTCGATTGGAGGGAATCCAGAAATAGCAAAAACTGACTCGTAACTTATGGTACGATAACCGCAAATGACCGCAAGAGCATCCTTCTTTGTATGCGTCGCAGATATTCAGAATTCATCTTCCTTTTAAGTGCCTCACCCCAAACTCTAGAACCATACATAATGAAAGGTTCGATTCCTTGCTTATAAATGAGCGAATGTACGTTGAGAAATTTATACCGAACGAGTTGCGTGCAATGCGATTTAGTCCCCGCTGCAATTTGTCACATTTCTCTGAAATGTAATTTAAGTGCTGCTTCCAAGAAAATTTAGCATCAAGAAGAACCCCAAGATATTTCATTTGTTTACCATAGTCAAGGGAGCACATTGAGATGCAGCTGAAATGCATCATAGCAAACGTTTCGTTTTTCAATAACCATGACTCTGGTTTTAACAGGATTAAAATCCAATTTAAAATTCTTTGACCAGTCAGAGGCAATGTTCAAAGTTTCCTGTGCGTGTAAGAAAGTCGCATGAAGATCCCTACCTTGGAAACAAATTAAAATGTCATCAGCAAAAGCTATGGTTTTCACAGCAGCAAGATCATTAAGTTTAACTAGAAGATCGTTGATAATGATATTCCAAAAGATAGGCCAGAAACTGATCCTTGAGGGCAACCCTTTCAAGACAACGGATTGCAGAAGTCGAACCCAGTTGCATTTTGCCATTCTGTCATTTAAAAAGTCAAGTGAAAAAAGATATTTTCGGAATTTTCGCTTTCTTAAGAAGATTCAAAATCATGCGTTATCAAAAGCATTTTATATCAAGAGAAATCAAGATTGAGTGTATGCTTTTTTACCTATCTTAACAATCATTCAAACGTAAAAGAGCGTCTTCAGTGCTCTTATGGGGTAAAACCATACTGATCACTAGAAAGAAAGTCTCCACGGCGCAGATACCAGTCCTGTTAACAAGAAGTTTTTCCAGGCATTTAAGAGTTGAAGCAAGTTATCTAAGGTTATCCAAATGAGGAACTCTTAAACTCATTTACTTTGGGGATGAGAATCACCTGGCAATTCAAACCCGTGGAAAATACCTAAATCAAGACAAACATTAAAAAGTTTATGGAGAAAAGAAGGAATGCTAAGTGGAACTGTTTAATAATTTCATTTGAAATAGAGTCCGACCAGGTATTTATTGAGCTTCAGCATAGGAAAGAACTGTATTAACTTCATCACAGGAAAGGAAGGATCGAAAAATGAAAGTAACAGTATACCGGCCTTACGATAGTCTTTCTGAAAGTTATTGTCATTTGCCTCTGAATCAGAAGGGAAGGATTTTGAAGCACAGCATTTATTGTTTCATCTAAAGAGGAGGTGTTTCTTCTGTGGGTAGTTAATACCAGTTATTTCAATTTTTTTCATAAATTCTCTTTTAACGCCATATGTATAAACCTTCTTCCACACATTTTGAGCGTCAATGGTCAAAAGAAATTTCTTCCAAGAGTCAGTTTTAGCATCAGTAAGCATTTGATTGTAATCTTTTCTATAATCAAGATATTTATTTCTGTATAACTCTCTAACAATTGGATTTTTACAACGTTGAAATCTACGCCTAGATGCATTAAGCCTCTTCCTCGCACAGCCAATCTCGGTAGACCACCAAGGGACATTATGCTTGCTAGTCTTCTTAGTAGGCATAGAGTACAAACATGCCTGATAAATAATAGAACCAAACTCCTCAACGACTGTGTTTAGGCAAGAACTATTAGAGCAACTGTTAAGAATATCAAAAATATGAGTTATACGAGAAAAACAAAATTTCCGAAAGCGACACCAGTTTGCTTTCTTTGTATTGAACATAACAAAAGGAACATTTGATGTATCTCGCAGGACCGTGGATAGACAAAACTCAAATTCAATCATCACATGATCAGAAAGGGACTCGTTTTCCGAAAGACACCAAATTGAATTATCCTGGAGTAGATCCGAACCAACAACTGTGACATCAATATAGCTCGTACCCTGAGTTGCTCGAAAAGTAGGCCCACAATCTTCGTTGATTATAAATAAATTGTTGGCAGAAATAAATTCACATAACTTATCTCCTCGTGCATCTGAATAGGGACTAAACCATAATTCAGATTTGCTGTTGGAGTCCATACTCCAAACCAGTCTATTGAGATTTTTGCAGCTAAAAACTTGGCTGATCTTGTGAAGATCCGAGTCAATGTTTTTTGAAGGTTCAAAATAATAGGAGAAAAGAGTAAACGCAGTTGCGCCCGCGGTAACTTCTAAAGTGACCATATTGTAATCAGTATTTTTATAATCGAGAAAAGTTGCAAGATAACGTGAGCGAACAATAATGGCTGCCTTAATGATGTCAGAATTAGGATCATAAAAAAGTCTATAAGTACTGGGATAACCTGGAAGAGAACTCCTGTAGCTATGAGGCTCTTCAACTAGTGCACAATATCTGTTTCCATGTTTAAAATGAGTTGCTGTGTCGCAGATTTAGATTATGCAGGTTTAACTGAACACACTTTAGAACTTGTTTATCTGACCTAATCATAGTTAA
Source organism: Trichonephila clavata (assembly GCA_019973975.1). Classification (NCBI taxonomy): domain Eukaryota; kingdom Metazoa; phylum Arthropoda; class Arachnida; order Araneae; family Nephilidae; genus Trichonephila; species Trichonephila clavata. Next base: position 3,219 of record BMAO01007311.1, read on the forward strand.
TTCTAGATTGGGTATTCTTCTTCGTAAAAATATGGCAAGGACAGCACTCAGAAAAAGGTTTATGATTAACATTCACTTTTTTATCTATATTTTTTGTTTTGTGATTGAAACGGATGCAATTTATACAAGTCGGTGCATCCCTATTTGAACAATCTTTCGCTTTATGTTCTCCAGAACAGTGAAAACAGGCTGTTGGTTGGTTACATTCGGAAGCACGATGGTTATAGCCAAGACAGTTAAAACATCTATTTATAATAAGGAAATCATCTACATCACATGCACTCCAGTTTATTTTCAATCTTGTTTGTTGGAGGATTGATTTACGAACTATGGGGTGAGTTTCGATTACAACATGCCTTGTATGCTGAAAGGTTTTTAAAGTAAAGCGAGCTCTGCACTGCCCTATGCTTTCGTCATCTACGACAATTTCAGGGTTTTGTTCAGAAATCACTTTCAAAAGATCTTCATTACTTACTTCATTTGGCACGTTTTTTACAATTATGGCTGGATTTCTCCTTTTTGGCAGAGAAGCATTTAATTCTGGTGATTTTTCTTGAAGTTCTGTCAAAAGTCGGTTTCGATCATTTTCAGAAAAACATTTAACTAGTAGTTTGTTTCCTCTTATATTTTTTAAGTCACATACACCTAATTTAGATTCCGCTGGGTTTATTTTCGACTTAATAATTTTCCTTACATCGTCAGAAGAGCAATTATCTGAGTCTACAACTAGACAATAATCGAAAGACTTTTCCTTTTCTTTTGGAGCAACAGATGGCGCCACGACACTGGCGTAACTTGGCTTTGGCGTAATTTGGGTTGCAATGGCTTCCTTCAAGCTTTGTTTACATGCTACTAAAAAATTAGCTGCCTTTACTCTTTCAAAATTCTTATAAATAGAGGATTTCAACTCACCCAAGCTTACCTGGCCTTTTCACGCACCTGAAGGTTCATATTACATTTTGACAGAAGCGCAGATTCGATAATCGAGCAAGTTTTTGAAGAGCATCAAAAAACACGTCATCCTCCATCGCCGCCATTTGGCCCTCCTAATATATCTTTGTGCATCGTTTTAGTAAAAGTTTTAAAAGAGGGGCCCTCCAACGTTGGCACCTTCCTTAATCCAAAAAAAGGGGACCGAGTCGACTCTTGTGTCGACTCGGTCCCCCTTTTTTGGGCCCATGGGCATTTTTAACAGTTAATATTTTCGGTCTAGTCCAATATTTACAGTTTAATATTTACAGTCCAATTTTCCACACTTACTCTACCAAATCAGCCATTTGTTTCTTACATTCAGCCTGCAGGTTGTTGAAATGTTGCAGATGACGAGCAAAACGATAAGACTTTACCATGGTGCACTCGGATACATCATAATACTCGTGCATCTCATCGTGGAGGTGATTGGGCAGAGTACGGTCATGGAGGTCCTGAAACTTTGGCAGAGTCTCCAGGTTGATGGTAAAGAGTCCCAGCTGCTCAAAGATTTTTCGCTGGTCCGTTCCCTTGACCACGATGAGGCCTCGATTTCCTTGCGCCAGGTGACAAAATTTGCCCCTGACGCAAAAGCTGAGGTATTCGAGGGGCACGGATCCAGGCAGGTGGTTTTTGAGATGGAGACGTTCGTTGATATACCGATTGGCCCGGTCATCTTTCGAGGTGGTGATCCAATTGGAATGATCCACGGTGATGCACATGACTTGTGGATCCTCCGAAATGCTGGCAATGGAGATTTCGATGGGGACAGGCTTACCCCCCCCCGATGAAACACGTTGGCATGAGCAAAATAGGCTAGATGAGACATGTTGCATTTGAGAAAAGGACGGCTCGCCTATTATATACTCTGGTGGGTCACGTGAATCGATTCCTATTGGCTGGCAATCCATATCATGAGATTTCTATCGGCTATTCAATATTGACATGCAAAAAAAAATAAAAAGAGGTTGGTAAAAAAAGTACCAAATTTTTGAAAAAAAGAGAGGTTCTCCAACCTTGGCACCTTCCTTTATCCAAAAAAAGGGGGACCGAGTCGACACTTACGTCGAATCGGTCCCCCTTTTTTTGGGGCCCATGGGCAATTTTTTTTCACTCTATCAAAGCTGAACTTTTGTCCTTCTATTCTGCCTGGAACTTTTGAAACTGCTGCAGATATTTTGCAAATTGAAAAGATTTCAGCATGGTGCAATGAGACACGTCCCCTTCCTCGTGGAGGTCATCATGCATGGGGTTGGGAAAGGGTGTTGAATTTGGGCAGCATCTCCAAGCATACGGTGACGAGTCCGAACTCTTTAAAAATTTTTTGCTGTTTGGAGCTTTTCACGACAATGAGACCTCCTGGGTCCACCATGCCCCTCACGCAATAGGGTAGGTAGTCTACAGGCACACTCTTGGGCAAGGGACGTACCAGACGAAGAGGAGCGTTTTTGCAGGCATTGTATAGCATGTCCCGGGGCGTGGAGTCGAGTCCGTCATGGTGGACGGTGATGCAGAGCACTTGAGGATCACTGCATTCCTTGGAAGGGTGGCAAGAGACAACTCGATGGGCACTGGCTTGCCCTGGTGGAGAGAGTAGTTTGCATGAGCAAAATAGACAGACATCCTTTTGAAAAGGAATGATTCTGCTGGCTAGAGGCTGGCGTTATATAGGCTGGAGGAGCGTGACGTCAACTGGCATCCCATGGGACAAGGCCTTTTGATGCGAGCGTTCCACGTGGGGTTCCAAAGCCCGTTTCCAGGGTTGGGGACACACCAGGCGCCAAGGAAGGTTTTCGTCTCGATGAATTTCCCAATCGTCCAACCACTTTAATAATCTCACGTACACATCCGCTAGGCGCGTGCAATCCGTGAGATTCAACGGATAGGCCTCCTTATTGTGAGGTTGATGGGCGTCCCAAACTCGGCGAGACGGGGGACGAACCAGTTGAAAGAATTTTAAATCGACTCCTGGATCCCACGTCAAATCCAAATGACTCGTAAAGACGACCACGGTTTTTTCCAAACGACCGAGGAACGTGCACACCAAAATTGGGCTCAAAAAGGATTCTGTAAGGATAGTCTGACTCGTAATACGTTACTCGATCTGGCAAGCGACCCAAATTTCCAAACACGATCGTCGTGCGATGTCGACACTGGTCCAATAAATGTTGTATCATTTTGACACAAGGTCTGAGATTTGGTTTTTTTGACACAAAGAATGAGACTTGTTTTCTTTAAAAAAATTTTTTTTTATTAATCATCTACAAGACATATTCATTTGTTGAATCGCTTTAAATCCAATAGAAGGTTTGTTATACAAGAGGGGAGTTTGGGCATGGACAAGTCCAGAGGCTGCATCGCCAAATCTCTTTCAAAGCATCCAGGAAGGCACTGAGCTCATTGTTTTCATCAAAGAGAGAGGGGACCAGGTGGAGCACTTGGGGTTCTTGTTCATAGACGGACGATAGGAGCTGGTCGAGCAAAGCAGTATCTGGCTCTGGAATCTGCTCAAGGTCTGGAATCTGCTCAGGTTATGGATAGAGTAGCTCATGCTCTGGAATCTGCTCAGGTTCTGGATAGAGTAGCTCAGGCTCTGGAATCTGCATAGGTTCTGGATAGAGTAGCTGAGGCTCTGGCATCTGCATAGGGACTGGAATCTGTATAGGCTCTGGCATCTGCACAGGGACTGGAATCTCTCTAGGCTTTGGCATCTGCACAGGGACTGGAATCTCTCTAGGCTCTGGCATCTGCACAGGGACTGGAATCTCTCTAGGCTCTGGAATCTGCTCAAGTCTCATGATGCGCCCTCGTTTCTTGGGTGGGTCCTTCAAAAGTCGCTTCAGTCCATGAGTTGGGGTAGGAGGAGGTAGCTTGTAGGGGGTTTGATCAAACCTTTTCATTTTTCGAAAATCCCTCGAGTGGAATCCCTTCTGAATGAGCTGAGGGAGAAGGGATTCGGGGATAATGCCCAGACCAAAAGCTGTTTTTTGAACCGTCAACATCAAGTAGTGGGTTCCAGCTGGGATCGGATACGCCGTGTGGGGCTCCAAGGTGGTTCGATGGTAGAGAATTTGGTCATAGGGCTCAAAACTCCTCCTCGCCACATTGGGTTGGGCTTGGCACTGGAGACTGGAGGGGGGCAATTCGTAGAGCAGCATGGGCACCTGCGTCGTTTGAATGAAATGCACCTCTCCGGGGTGCACCGTTCTCAAACCAAAGGTAAAGTCTTTTTTCACAAAAAACATGTTGCCATAGATGTAGACCATCCTCTTGTCGGTATTTTTGAGCAAACGATCTGGATTTTTCAAGAGGCTTTTGGACACTTTTCCCCACAGGATATCGTGGGGTCTAAATGCGTTGACATGCTTGGCTTCCATCACGGCACGCTTGAAATTATCCATAAACGTCTTTTTTTATGCCAATAATCCTTGCAAAATAAGGTAAACACTCGTTTCGCGTGGGGCTCTTGGTAGAGGATGCCCGCTCGAACTTGGCCCTGCCGAGCGGCATATTCCAACGCATCGGATTTCTCGGGCAACGTCACGGGCACCACGGTGGAGGAAAGGTGCTCTGAGAAGGCATCCATGCTGCAAACTGAGGAGAAGCGTCGACACGCGTCCTCATTTTATACGTTTTTCAGACAGGATGCGAGTGAAAAATGGGGTTGAGAGGTTGGTGGAGAATGGCGCACATGCCTTGCACGGCAATCCAACGATGACATTGTGTCTGGTGGCAAAAGGGGCATTCTCCCCATGGATGGGATTTCAAGAGCACGACCGGGGTGCGTTTGAAAGGACTGAAAGCGCTCCATTTTGCTTGAATGTCTTTAAATTCTTGCTTGGAACGTGAGTCGTTCATACAAAGGGTACCGACATTGAGATAATGTAAAGAGTTGAACAATTCATTCGCACCGACCCGATCCGAGGCATACGATACGACACCATTGGTGAACGTGAAACCATGGTCTCGGAGACACAACACGGCCAGACCGCGTGAGTATGGAAAAAGACTTGGGCATGGTTCTGGGGAAATCGATAGGCATAAGGGGGTCGTCGATAAGGTTTAAAACGACGTCGTCGAGGATCTTGGGGTCTCTGTTCATCTGGAGAAGAAGGTTCATGAGAAGGAGAAGCCATGGGAGTGGAGGGCAAAGGTTAACCAGGTGTCGACAACAGGTGAAATAAATCTTCTGTATCTGTCATTTTGAAAAAAAGATTTGCTGCGAGCATTTGTCTCTTAACTCAATCTCTCTATAAAAAAAATAAAAATAAGTTTTTTTTTTTAGAGAGATTGAGTTGTAAAATTTTATTTGCTTCTGAAAGATATTTTAACACCAAAGATTTTTTCAAACTTGCCTGCCTCACATCTTTTTGGTAAATCTTTCAAACCTGTCAAATGTTTCTTTTCAAACTTTTTGCCTCACATATTCTTTTTTTTGTAAATCTTTTAAACTTGTCAAATGTGTTTCTTTTCAAACTTTTTACCTCACATTTTTTTTTGTGGGAAATTTTTTTTTCCGAGAATGACCCTTTTCAAACTTTCTTGCCTAGTATTCTTTTTTTTTTTGGTGGAAAAAAAATTTTTCCCAACCCCCTCAAGTTTTTTTTTTCTTGTCGTTTCGAACCTTGACATTGAGAGTAGCCCCAAAAAAATGGGAGAATGATTACTGGTCCCGAGCTATGCTCCTTTCCAGCAATCATTCTCCCATTTTTCTGGGGAAACCTCTCCACCTCTACGCTGCTCGTATTGGGTTGGGTGTTCTGCAGAGGGGACAGGTATTCCTCACCTCCAGGTGTTGGAGTAAGCAACGCATGTGAAATACATGGCCACAATGTGTCTTTTCTGGCCAATGCATCGGACTCAGACAGATGGAACACGACTCGGGGACTTGGAAGACGCTTTCGGGCCATTTCAATGCGTAACAGCCATCCAACACGGCTTGAGCCAATAGAATCCAGGGGTTCAACTGTTGAGGACCGTGTCGCCTCCAAGCCTTGTACGCCAATCGATACAACTTGGGTATGGCCAAGACCATCCACAGGGCTTAAATAAAGGCCCCCTTTCCTTTGGTAGCCTGCTGCTTGAGGTAATCGCTGTACAGTTCAGAGGGTTCAGAATAGGTGAGGCACTCGAAGGTGGGCAGGTCGTGGGGCTCGGGATTCGGAAATACTTCGCGTAAAAGTTTCCCAGGTCCACGGGGGAAAGAGCAATCACGTCGGAAGGTGTCAAAGTCTGTAAAAGAATGCGAAAATGCATCATGAAGGTAATGTACTTGGCCAGGTAGACTTGAAACGCTTTGTCAGACTCCATTGTCTCGTATGATGCAGAGGGCTTCCGAGCCGTGCTTTTTAAAAGAGAAAAGTTGGAAGTGGATTTTGATTGGCTAGAAGAATGTCCCACCTTTGCCAACGCGGGGTAAGTATTCATTCTCTGGTTTCAATCTTGCTTCGGTAGGCGCACCACACCATCCATAAAACGTGAATCGTGGGGTTTCCCCGCCGTAAACAATCCCATGGCAGGGGTCATTTCAAGGTGGGTAGTGAGCTTATCAACAGCTTTATGTCTCCAACATTGACATTGAGCTCGTCTCAAACAATCTTGATGATGTATAGACACATCCCGTACGATGACATGATTGAATTGTTTTACCATAAAATATTGCTCGGGTTCGTCAAATAAATGAAAACAATGGCAAGTGTCGGGTCCTTCAGTGCATTCATCCGCACTATAGACACAATCGGAAAGGTGGAATCCATGTTGGCTAAAGACCACCTGGACGGGAATAGGAAATTGTTTCACGAGTTCATGAAATTTCACAATACCCGCTAAACGTTGCAAGCCTCATCTATAAGACGACCATCGTGAGACGTTGTCTCGCAAACCTGGGAGAATTATTTTTTCCAATTTACCAATAAAGGATTCTAACGATGTCATAATGACGTGTAAGAAATGTTACTGCAAACAAAATGAAAACTCGAGTGGAAAACTCGCATCAAGGCATACATCCTTTGCCAACGTTTAATATTTGCGTCCGTCATATGCAGGGCCCGGGGCAAGTATTCTTTTCCATTTTCCAAAATGTGTTTCAATCTTGCTTCGCTGGGTTCACCGTGCAACATTCGTTCTTGAAACACCATCGATTCCAATAAAACGTGAATCACACAATCATGAGGTGGCTCTTTTCCCCGAGAACATGGTAAGCAATCTTGTTCACAAAAGCATGAATCTGAAACGAATGGCATATTCTGGAAAGATAAATTGAAAATACAAAAAGAATTTCAAGTAAACTTTGAAAAATGACACCATAAACTAGACTAGCAAATGAGATGATGGTTGTAGAAAGCTTTAAAACTAATCTCTCTCTATAAAAAATCTCATTTTTTTCTTGTCTAGATACAGTTGTTAAGTGATACGTGTAGTACAATTGTCATTTTACTTTTTCAATTGTCATGTTTTTTAGATCCTCCTATGGGGGTACACCATGAATACTAGTTTTGTCCTCTACTCTTGCCCTCAAATCATTTGATAGCTCACCATCCCTTATCGACTCCATACAAGTCGAGTTATTTTCGATTCAAGCCGTGTTGGTTTCCAGGCTCTCCTCCTATGGGGGGTATACTCAATTGTTGTACAGGGTTCGATAGGACTGGAAGCCCACGTCCTACAATGCGCGACACACGTTGATAGGTGCCTTAGGAGCCCCGTCATTTGCCTTTGAATTTTGTTTTTTTTCACTCCTTACAGACCCTCCTATGAGATGTAGGGTCAAAAGCAGTTGGACTGTTACAATCTCCTGGCTCGCCTCTTCAATTTGACACATTACAAAAGCTTATAGGTTCCATAGACGCCGAGATAGGTTCAAGACCAGTAGATACCAGTTTTCGAACCCTAGAGACCCATCCTATGCGAAATTGCATCTTGTAACGGGTATCATTCAAAAGAGCTCGTCCTTCCAAACAAATGGATAGGTGACACGACGACCTTGGGGGCGTTGGGGGCTGAGCAAGGTCCCTTTAAGTGTCGAAACGTTTTCGAGCCTAGGATCCAAACCCGGTACCCAACGTCCATATCCATGGCATCAAACGATAGGCCATGGTACGTTTTATCCAACAACGTCGACGGTTGGGTCATCGGACCATTGGGGGAGGAGCAAAATCAAAAATAGGCCACAGGGTCTTTTGGAGCCTAGTGCCTCAATCAGGGGGTCTAGGTCCCAACCGATGGAAGCGTTGTAAACTACAAACGATTCTGAATCTTTGGAGGGGTCACACGTCTACGAGGGCCCCATAGGAGCCGAGATATCGCGACTTCCGGTTCACCAGGGGGGTCCCCATGACCCCCCAGGGAAAAAGTGTGGACCCGATCCGACCGTAATTGACCGAGATAGAAGGTTTGAACTTGATTCTATAGCATTTTATTGTGAAAACGTTCAATAGTAGTATCATGCGAAAAAATTACACAAGTCCTATAAAATTCTATTGCGCATGCACGTGACGTCACTTGAATGTAGGTGTAGGATATAAATGCTCAACGACTTGTGAGTCAAGCTCAATCTCTTTTCTGTTTTGGAAATCTATCTCACTAAAAAAAAAAAAAATTTTTTTTTAGTCGAGCGTTTATACCCGATATTCAAGTGACGTCACGTGCATGCGCAGTAGAATGTTGAAGGACTTGTGATTTTTTTTCAGTGTATCATTCACGTGCATGCGCAGTAAGAATGTTAAAGGACTTGTGATATTTTTCAGTGTATCATTCCATGGAATCGCGCTCAAACCTTCCATCTCGGTCAATTACAATGGATCCAAACTTGTTCCATGGGGGACAATAACATTTTTGATTTAGACCTAGATTCCCTGGTTCCTTCCACCCCTTACAAACCCTACCCCCATAGGAAGGGATTACAGAAAAGGTTGCCTATAGGCTTAATGTGATTATTTTTCACATTAAAATGCTATGGAATAAAGTTCAAACCTTCTATCTCGGTCAATTACGGTCGGATCGGGTCCACACTTTTTCCCTGGGGGGTCATGGGGACCCCCCTGGTGAACCGGAAGTCGCGATATCTCGGCTCCTATGGGGCCCTCGTAGACGTGTGACCCCTCCAAAGATTCAGAATCGTTTGTAGTTTACAACGCTTCCATCGGTTGGGACCTAGACCCCCTGATTGAGGCACTAGGCTCCAAAAGACCCTGTGGCCTATTTTTGATTTTGCTCCTCCCCCAATGGTCCGATGACCCAACCGTCGACGTTGTTGGATAAAACGTACCATGGCCTATCGTTTGATGCCATGGATATGGACGTTGGGTACCGGGTTTGGATCCTAGGCTCGAAAACGTTTCGACACTTAAAGGGACCTTGCTCAGCCCCCAACGCCCCCAAGGTCGTCGTGTCACCTATCCATTTGTTTGGAAGGACGAGCTCTTTCGAATGATACCCGTTACAAGATGCAATTTCGCATAGGATGGGTCTCTAGGGTTCGAAAACTGGTATCTACTGGTCTTGAACCTATCTCGGCGTCTATGGAACCTATAAGCTTTTGTAATGTGTCAAATTGAAGAGGCGAGCCAGGAGATTGTAACAGTCCAACTGCTTTTGACCCTACCTCTCATAGGAGGGTCTGTAAGGAGTGAAAAAAAAACAAAATTCAAAGGCAAATGACGGGGCTCCTAAGGCCCCTATCAACATGTGTCGCGCATTGTAGGACGTGGGCTTCCAGTCCTATCGAAACCTGTACAACAATTGAGTATACCCCCCATACGAGGAGAGCCTGGAAACCAACACGGCTTGAATCGAAAATAACTCGACTTGTATGGAGTCGATAAGGGATGGTGAGCTATCAAATGATTTGAGGGCAAGAGTAGAGGACAAAACTAGTATTCATGGTGGACCCCCATAGGAGGGTCTAAAAAACATGACAATAGAAAAAGTAAAATGACAATTGTACTACACGTATCACTTAACAACTGTAGCTAGACAAGAAAAAAATGTATGTCTCTCTATAATAAAATAAAAAAATAATTTTTTTTTTATAGAGAGAGATTAGTTTTAAAGCTTTCTACAACCATCATCTCATTTGCTAGTCTAGTTTATGGTGTCGTTTTTCAAAGTTTACTTGAAATTCTTTTTTATTTTCAATTTATCGTTCCAGAATATGCCATTCGTTTCAGATTCATGCTTTTGTGAACAAGATTGCTTACCATGTTCTTGGGGAAAAGAGCCACCTCATGATTGTGTGATTCACGTTTTATTGGAATCGATGGTGTTTCAAGAACGAATGTTGCACGGTGAACCCACCGAAGCAAGATTGAAACACATTTTAAAAAAAGGAAAAGAATACTTGCCCCGGGCCCTGCATATGACGGACGCAAATATTAAACGTTGGCAAAGGATGTATGCCTTGACCCAGAGTTCGTTTACACGACCTCTATGATGCCTCCTCCCATCTTTCAGAAGCAAATAAAGTTTGAAACATTTTTCAAAAGCATTCATCAGAATAGTGTTAAATATTTTGGGCTCTTTAGTCAGTTGTCTATTCCCTGATTGTAAGCATTCATTCCTCAGAGTAATGTCTTTCTTAAAAACATTAATTTCTGAGTTAGAACAAACTATTATCCCAGGTGTGCAACAAGAACCTGCCTCAGAGTTGTTTCCTTATAGACGAAAATTGCTACGTTTAGAGGGTATTGTGAAATTTCAAGAACTCTTGAACAGATTTCCTCTTCCCGTCAAGTTGGTACAGAACAAACATGGGCTTCACATCTCGGATTGCATCTATAGTAGAGACAAAAATACTAAAGGCCCAGGTTGTTGTCATTGTTTTTATTTATTTGATGAACCCGAGAAATATTTTATTGTGAAACAATTGGATAAAGTCGTCGTACGAGATGGGACACTGCATCCCAAAGAGTGTTTGACCAAAGCTAAATGTCAATGTTGGGTATCAAGTCTACATAAAACTCCCAAACATTTATAAGCTTACAATCATTTGTTTCAAGAACAAATGTTGCACGGTGAGCCAACCAATTATAAGGTTGGAGCCAGATTTATGCAATGGAAAATACTATTGACCCCGAGCCAAAGACTCGCGACATGTTTGAAATTCTTGACAGCCTTCAGAATGAGCAATTGAGCATGGAAAAAATTTCCGATACCAACTGCAAAATAAATTCGTAACAGAAACTTGCACCCCCCCCCCCCCCAAATTTTTTTTTAGAGAGATTGGAGAGTGTTTAAAAAGGTAGAGTTTTCCACTCGAGTTTTCATTTTGTTTGCAGTGACATTTCTTACACGTCATTATGACATCGTTAGAATCCTTTATTGGTGAATTGAAAAAAATAATTCTCCCAGGTTTGCGAGACAACGTCTCACGATGGTCGTCTTATAGATGAGGCTTGCAACGTTTAGCGGGTATTGTGAAATTTCATGAACTCGTGAAACAATTTCCTATTCCCGTCCAGGTGGTCTTTAGCCAACATGGATTCCACCTTTCCGATTGTGTCTATAGTGCGGATGAATGCACTGAAGGACCCGACACTTGCCATTGTTTTCATTTATTTGACGAACCCGAGCAATATTTTATGGTGAAACAATTCAATCATGTCATCGTACGGGATGGGTCTATACATCATCAAGATTGTTTGAGACGAGCTCAATGTCAATGTTGGAGACATAAAGCTGTTGATAAGCTCACTACCCACCTTGAAATGACCCCTGCCATGGGATTGTTTACGGCGGGGAAACCCCACGATTCACGTTTTATGGATGGTGTGGTGCGCCTACCGAAGCAAGATTGAAACCAGAGAATGAATACTTACCCCGCGTTGGCAAAGGTGGGACATTCTTCTAGCCAATCAAAATCCACTTCCAACTTTTCTCTTTTAAAAAGCACGGCTCGGAAGCCCTCTGCATCATACGAGACAATGGAGTCTGACAAAGCGTTTCAAGCGTTCGTATTTCCGAATCCCGAGCCCCACGACCTGCCCACCTCCGAGTGCCTCACCTATTCTGAACCCTCTGAACTGTACAGCGATTACCTCGAGCAGCAGGCTACCAAAGGAAAGGGGGCCTTTATTTAAGCCCTGTGGATGGTCTTGGCCATACCCAAGTTGTATAGATAGGCGTACAAGGCTTGGAGGCGACATGGTCCTCAACAGTTGAACCCCTGGATTCTATTGGCTCAAGCCGTGTTGGATGGCTGTTAAGCATTGAAATGGCCCGAAAGCGTCTTCCAAGTCCCCGAGACGTGTTCCATCTGTCTGAGTCCGATGCATTGGCCAGAAAAGACACATTGTGGCCATGTATTTCACATGCGTTGCTTACTCCAACACCTGGAGGTGAGGAATACCTGTCCCCTCTGCAGGACACCCAACCCAATACGAGCAGCGTAGAGGTGGAGAGGTTTCCCCAGAAAAATGGGAGAATGATTGCTGGAAAGGAGCATAGCTCGGGACCAGTAATCATTCTCCCATTTTTTGGGCTACTCTCAATGTCAAGGTTGGAAACGACAAGAAAAAAAAAAACTTGAGGGGGTTAAGAAAATTTTTTTTTCCACCAAAAAAAAAAGAATATTAGGCAAGAAAGTTTGAAAAGGGTCATTCTCGGAAAAAAAATTTTCCCACAAAAAAAGAATGTGAGGTAAAAAGTTTGAAAAGAAACACATTTTACAAGTTTAAAAGATTTACAAAAAAAAAGAAAATGTGAGGCAAAAAGTTTGAAAAGAAACATTTGACAGGTTTGAAAGATTTACAAAAAAGAATGTGAGGCAGGCAAGTTTGAAAAAATCTTTGGTGTTAAAATATCTTTCAGATGCAAATAAAATTTTACAACTCAATCTCTCTAAAAAAAACAACAACTTATTTTTATTTTTTTTATAGAGAGATTGAGTTAAGAGACAAATGCTCGCAGCAAATCTTTTTTTCAAAATGACAGATACAGAAGATTTGTTTCACCTGTTGTCGACACCTGGTTCACCTTTGCCCTCCACTCCCATGGCTTCTCTTTCTCATGAACCTTCTTCTCCAGATGAACAGAGACCCCAAGATCCTCGACGACGTCGTTTTTAACCTTATCGACGACCCCCTTATGCCTATCGATTTTCCCAGAACCATGCCCAAGTCTTTTTCCATACTCACGTGGTCTGGCCGTGTTGTATCTCCGAGACCATGGTTTCACGTTCACCAATGGTGTCGTCTCGTATGCCTCGGATCGGGTCGGTGCGAATGAATTGTTCAACTCTTTACATTATCTCAATGTCGGTACCCTTTGTATGACCGACTCACGTTCCAAGCAAGAATTTAAAGACATTCAAGCAAAATGGAGCGCTCTTGGTCGTGCTCTTGAAATCCCATCCATGGGGAGAATGCCCCTTTTGCCACCAGACGCAATGTCATCGTTGGATTGCCGTGCAAGGCATGTGTGCCATTCTCCACTAACCTCTCAACCCCATTTTTCACTCGCATCCTGTCTGAAAAACGTATAAAATGAGGACGCGTGTCGACGCTTCTCCTCAGTTTGCAGCATGGATGCCTTCTCAGAGCACCTTTCCTCCACCGTGGTGCCCGTGACGTTGCCCGAGAAACCCGATGCGTTGGAATATGCCGCTCGGCAGGGCCAAGTTCGAGCGGGCATCCTCTACCAAGAGCCCCACGCGAAACGAGTGTTTACCTTATTTTGCAAGGATCATTGGCATAAAAAAAAGACGTTTATGGATAATTTCAAGCGTGCCGTGATGGAAGCCAAGCATGTCAACGCATTTAGACCCCACGATATCCTGTGGGAAAAAGTGTCCAAAGGCCTCTTGAAAAATCCAGATCGTTTGCTCAAAAATACCGACAAGAGGATGGTCTACATCTATGGCAAGATGTTTTTAGTGAAAAAAGACTTTACCTTTGGTTTGAGAACGGTGCACCCCGGAGAGGTGCATTTCATTCAAACGACGCAGGTGCCCATGCTGCTCTACGAATTGCCCCCCTCCAGTCTCCAGTGCCGAGCCCAACCCAATGTGGCGAGGAGGAGTTTTGAGCCCTATGGCCAAATTCTCTACCATCGAACCATCTTGGAGCCCCACACGGCGTATCCGAACCCAGCTGGAACCCACTACTTGATGTTGACGGTTCAAAAAACAGCTTTTGGTCTGGGCATTATCCCCGAATCCCTTCTCCCTCAGCTCATTCAGAAGGGATTCCACTCGAGGGATTTTCGAAAAATGAAAAGGTTTGATCAAACCCCCTACAAGCTACCTCCTCCTACCCCAACTCATGGACTGAAGCGACTTTTGAAGGACCCACCCAAGAAACGAGGGCGCATCATGAGACTTGAGCAGATTCCAGAGCCTAGAGAGATTCCAGTCCCTGTGCAGATGCCAGAGCCTAGAGAGATTCCAGTCCCTGTGCAGATGCCAAAGCCTAGAGAGATTCCAGTCCCTGTGCAGATGCCAGAGCCTATACAGATTCCAGTCCCTATACAGATGCCAGAGCCTCAGCTACTCTATCCAGAACCTATGCAGATTCCAGAGCCTGAGCTACTCTATCCAGAACCTGAGCAGATTCCAGAGCATGAGCTACTCTATCCATAACCTGAGCAGATTCCAGACCTTGAGCAGATTCCAGAGCCAGATACTGCTTTGCTCGACCAGCTCCTATCGTCCGTCTATGAACAAGAACCCCAAGTGCTCCATCTGGTCCCCTCTCTCTTTGATGAAAACAATGAGCTCAGTGCCTTCCTGGATGCTTTCGAAAGAGATTTGGCGATGCAGCCTCTGGACTTGTCCATGCCCAAACTCCCCTCTTGTAACAAACCTTCTATTGGATTTAAAGCGATTCAACAAATGAATATGTCTTGTAGATGATTAATAAAAAAAATTTTTTTTAAAGAAAACAAGTCTCATTCTTTGTGTCAAAAAAACCAAATCTCAGACCTTGTGTCAAAATGGTACAACATTTATTGGACCAGTGTCGACATCGCACGACGATCGTGTTTGGAAATTTGGGTCGCTTGCCAGATCGAGTAACGTATTACGAGTCAGACTATCCTTACAGAATCCTTTTTGAGCCCAATTTTGGTGTGCACGTTCCTCGGTCGTTTGGAAAAACCGTGGTCGTCTTTACGAGTCATTTGGATTTGACGTGGGATCCAGGAGTCGATTTAAAATTCTTTCAACTGGTTCGTCCCCCGTCTCGCCGAGTTTGGGACGCCCATCAACCTCACAATAAGGAGGCCTATCCGTTGAATCTCACGGATTGCACGCGCCTAGCGGATGTGTACGTGAGATTATTAAAGTGGTTGGACGATTGGGAAATTCATCGAGACGAAAACCTTCCTTGGCGCCTGGTGTGTCCCCAACCCTGGAAACGGGCTTTGGAACCCCACGTGGAACGCTCGCATCAAAAGGCCTTGTCCCATGGGATGCCAGTTGACGTCACGCTCCTCCAGCCTATATAACGCCAGCCTCTAGCCAGCAGAATCATTCCTTTTCAAAAGGATGTCTGTCTATTTTGCTCATGCCAACTACTCTCTCCACCAGGGCAAGCCAGTGCCCATCGAGTTGTCTCTTGCCACCCTTCCCAGGAATGCAGTGATCCTCAAGTGCTCTGCATCACCGTCCACCATGACGGACTCGACTCCACGCCCCGGGACATGCTATACAATGCCTGCAAAAACGCTCCTCTTCGTCTGGTACGTCCCTTGCCCAAGAGTGTGCCTGTAGACTACCTACCCTATTGCGTGAGGGGCATGGTGGACCCAGGAGGTCTCATTGTCGTGAAAAGCTCCAAACAGCAAAAAATTTTTAAAGAGTTCGGACTCGTCACCGTATGCTTGGAGATGCTGCCCAAATTCAACACCCTTTGCGATGGCACCTTTCCCAACCCCATGCATGATGACCTCCACGAGGAAGGGGACGTGTCTCATTGCACCATGCTGAAATCTTTTCAATTTGCAAAATATCTGCAGCAGTTTCAAAAGTTCCAGGCAGAATAGAAGGACAAAATTTCAGCTTTGATAGAGTGAAAAAAAATTGCCCATGGGCCCCAAAAAAAGGGGGACCGATTCGACGTAAGTGTCGACTCGGTCCCCCTTTTTTTGGATAAAGGAAGGTGCCAAGGTTGGAGAACCTCTCTTTTTTTCAAAAATTTGGTACTTTTTTTACCAACCTCTTTTTATTTTTTTTTGCATGTCAATATTGAATAGCCGATAGAAATCTCATGATATGGATTGCCAGCCAATAGGAATCGATTCACGTGACCCACCAGAGTATATAATAGGCGAGCCGTCCTTTTCTCAAATGCAACATGTCTCATCTAGCCTTTTTTGCTCATGCCATCGTGTTTCATCGTGGGGGTAAGCCTGTCCCCATCGAAATCTCCATTGCCAGCATTTCGGAGGATCCACAAGTCATGTGCATCACCGTGGATCATTCCAATTGGATCACCACCTCGAAAGATGACCGGGCCAATCGGTATATCAACGAACGTCTCCATCTCAAAAACCACCTGCCTGGATCCGTGCCCCTCGAATACCTCAGCTTTTGCGTCAGGGGCAAATTTTGTCACCTGGCGCAAGGAAATCGAGGCCTCATCGTGGTCAAGGGAACCGACCAGCGCAAAACCTTTGAGCAGCTGGGACTCTTTACCATCAACCTGGAGACTCTGCCAAAGTTTCAGGACCTCCATGACCGTACTCTGCCCAATCACCTCCACGATGAGATGCACGAGTATTATGATGTATCCGAGTGCACCATGGTAAAGTCTTATCGTTTTGCTCGTCATCTGCAACATTTCAACAACCTGCAGGCTGAATGTAAGAAACAAATGGCTGATTTGGTAGAGTAAGTGTGGAAAATTGGACTGTAAATATTAAACTGTAAATATTGGACTAGACCGAAAATATTAACTGTTAAAAATGCCCATGGGCCCAAAAAAGGGGGACCGAGTCGACACAAGAGTCGACTCGGTCCCCTTTTTTTGGATTAAGGAAGGTGCCAACGTTGGAGGGCCCCTCTTTTAAAACTTTTACTAAAACGATGCACAAAGATATATTAGGAGGGCCAAAATGGCGGCGATGGAGGATGACGTGTTTTTTGATGCTCTTCAAAAACTTGCTCGATTATCGAATCTGCGCTTCTGTCAAAATGTAATATGAACCTTCAGGTGCGTGAAAAGGCCAGGTAAGCCTTGGGTGAGTTGAAATCCTCTATTTATAAGAATTTTGAAAGAGTAAAGGCAGCTAATTTTTTAGTAGCATGTAAACAAAGCTTGAAGGAAGCCATTGCAACCCAAATTACGCCAAAGCCAAGTTACGCCAGTGTCGTGGCGCCATCTGTTGCTCCAAAAGAAAAGGAAAAGTCTTTCGATTATTGTCTAGTTGTAGACTCAGATAATTGCTCTTCTGACGATGTAAGGAAAATTATTAAGTCGAAAATAAACCCAGCGGAATCTAAATTAGGTGTATGTGACTTAAAAAATATAAGAGGAAACAAACTACTAGTTAAATGTTTTTCTGAAAATGATCGAAACCGACTTTTGACAGAACTTCAAGAAAAATCACCAGAATTAAATGCTTCTCTGCCAAAAAGGAGAAATCCAGCCATAATTGTAAAAAACGTGCCAAATGAAGTAAGTAATGAAGATCTTTTGAAAGTGATTTCTGAACAAAACCCTGAAATTGTCGTAGATGACGAAAGCATAGGGCAGTGCAGAGCTCGCTTTACTTTAAAAACCTTTCAGCATACAAGGCATGTTGTAATCGAAACTCACCCCATAGTTCGTAAATCAATCCTCCAACAAACAAGATTGAAAATAAACTGGAGTGCATGTGATGTAGATGATTTCCTTATTATAAATAGATGTTTTAACTGTCTTGGCTATAACCATCGTGCTTCCGAATGTAACCAACCAACAGCCTGTTTTCACTGTTCTGGAGAACATAAAGCGAAAGATTGTTCAAATAGGGATGCACCGACTTGTATAAATTGCATCCGTTTCAATCACAAAACAAAAAATATAGATAAAAAAGTGAATGTTAATCATAAACCTTTTTCTGAGTGCTGTCCTTGCCATATTTTTACGAAGAAGAATACCCAATCTAGAATTAACTATGATTAGGTCAGATAAACAAGTTCTAAAGTGTGTTCAGTTAAACCTGCATAAGTCTAAATCTGCGACACAGCAACTCATTTTAAACATGGAAACAGATATTGTGCACTAGTTGAAGAGCCTCATAGCTACAGGAGTTCTCTTCCAGGTTATCCCAGTACTTATAGACTTTTTTATGATCCTAATTCTGACATCATTAAGGCAGCCATTATTGTTCGCTCACGTTATCTTGCAACTTTTCTCGATTATAAAAATACTGATTACAATATGGTCACTTTAGAAGTTACCGCGGGCGCAACTGCGTTTACTCTTTTCTCCTATTATTTTGAACCTTCAAAAAACATTGACTCGGATCTTCACAAGATCAGCCAAGTTTTTAGCTGCAAAAATCTCAATAGACTGGTTTGGAGTATGGACTCCAACAGCAAATCTGAATTATGGTTTAGTCCCTATTCAGATGCACGAGGAGATAAGTTATGTGAATTTATTTCTGCCAACAATTTATTTATAATCAACGAAGATTGTGGGCCTACTTTTCGAGCAACTCAGGGTACGAGCTATATTGATGTCACAGTTGTTGGTTCGGATCTACTCCAGGATAATTCAATTTGGTGTCTTTCGGAAAACGAGTCCCTTTCTGATCATGTGATGATTGAATTTGAGTTTTGTCTATCCACGGTCCTGCGAGATACATCAAATGTTCCTTTTGTTATGTTCAATACAAAGAAAGCAAACTGGTGTCGCTTTCGGAAATTTTGTTTTTCTCGTATAACTCATATTTTTGATATTCTTAACAGTTGCTCTAATAGTTCTTGCCTAAACACAGTCGTTGAGGAGTTTGGTTCTATTATTTATCAGGCATGTTTGTACTCTATGCCTACTAAGAAGACTAGCAAGCATAATGTCCCTTGGTGGTCTACCGAGATTGGCTGTGCGAGGAAGAGGCTTAATGCATCTAGGCGTAGATTTCAACGTTGTAAAAATCCAATTGTTAGAGAGTTATACAGAAATAAATATCTTGATTATAGAAAAGATTACAATCAAATGCTTACTGATGCTAAAACTGACTCTTGGAAGAAATTTCTTTTGACCATTGACGCTCAAAATGTGTGGAAGAAGGTTTATACATATGGCGTTAAAAGAGAATTTATGAAAAAAATTGAAATAACTGGTATTAAACTACCCACAGAAGAAACAACCTCCTCTTTAGATGAAACAATAAATGCTGTGCTTCAAAAATCCTTCCCTTCTGATTCAGAGGCAAATGACAATAACTTTCAGAAAGACTATCGTAAGGCCGCGTATACTGGTTACTCTTCATTTTTCGATCCTTCCTTTTCCTGTGATGAAGTTAATACAGTTCTTTCCTATGCTGAAGCTCAATAAATCACCTGGTCCGGACTCTATTTCAAATGAAATTATTAAACAGTTCCACTTAGCATTCCCTTCTTTTCTCCATAAACTTTTTAATGTTTGTCTTGATTTAGGTATTTTCCCACGGGTTTGGAAGATTGCCCAGGTGATTCTCATCCCCAAAGTAAATGAGTTTAGAGTTCCTCATTTGGATAACCTTAGATGTATAAGCTTGCTTCCAACTCTTGGTAAATGCCTGGAGAAACTTCTTGTTAACAGGATTTGCTGGTATCTGCGCCGTGGAGACTTTCTTTCTAGTGATCAGTATGGTTTTACCCCTCATAAGAGCACTGAAGACGCTCTTTTACGTTTGAATGAGATTGTTAAGATAGGTAAAAAGAAGCATTTACACTCAATCTTGATTTCTCTTGATATAAAAGGTGCTTTTGATAACGCATGGTGGCCTTGCATTTTGAATCTTCTTAAGAAAGCGAAAATTCCGAAAAATCTTTTTTCACTTGTTGCCGACTTTTTAAATGACAGAATGGCCAAAATGCAACTGGGTTCGACTTCTGCAATCCGTTGTCTTGAAAGGGGTTGCCCTCAAGGATCAGTTTCTGGGCCTATCTTTTGGAATATCATTATCAACGATCTTCTAGTTAAACTTAATGATCTTGCCTGCTGTGAAACCATAGCTTTTGCTGATGACATTTTAATTTGTTTCCAAGGTAGGGATCTTCATGCGACTTTCTTACACGCACAGGAAACTTTGAACATTGCCTCTGACTGGTCAAAGAATTTTAAATTGGATTTTAATCCTGTTAAAACCAGAGTCATGGTTATTGAAAAACGAAACGTTTGCTATGATGCATTTCAGCTGCATCTCAATGGTGCTCCCTTGACTATGGTAAAACAAATGAAATATCTTGGGGTTCTTCTTGATGCTAAATTTTCTTGGAAGCAGCACTTAAATTACATTTCAGAGAAATGTGACAAATTGCAGCGGGGACTAAATCGCATTGCACGCAACTCGTTCGGTATAAATTTCTCAACGTACATTCGCTCATTTATAAGCAAGGAATCGAACCTTTCATTATGTATGGTTCTAGAGTTTGGGGTGAGGCACTTAAAAGGAAGATGAATTCTGAATATCTGCGACGCATACAAAGAAGGATGCTCTTGCGGGTCATTTGCGGTTATCGTACCATAAGTTACGAGTCAGTTTTTGCTATTTCTGGATTCCCTCCAATCGACATTGCTATTCTTCATAATATTGCTTTTAGGGAAAATCTCGCTGCTTCTTCCATCTCTAATTATGATTGCACTATGTCCCCATTTTTTCTCCCTCATCCTTCAGAGAGGAATTCCATCAATATTATTAAGCACAATGAGAAAAATACTGATGATTTCCCTGTTATTTGCTATACTGATGGTAGTAAAATTGCTGGCAAAGTTGGTTTCGCTTTTGTTGTGTTCAGGCGTGGTGTAGAATCCGAGCACTTTCAATTTAGAATTCGTGATGAATGCACAGTTTTTGTAGCTGAACTTTTATGTTTAAACTTCGCCATTAAATGGATCACTGAACAAAATAGTGTCTCAGACTATCTCATCTGTACAGACTCTCTTTCCTCCTTGGATTCTCTTAAGTGTCTTTCTTCATCTAACAACATAATCGTCGAGATCCAAAAGCAACTTAAAAAACCTAAAAGATAAAAACATCTCAATAGATTTTGCATTTGTTCGGGGACACACGGGCATTTTTGGAAATGAGCGGGCCGATTGGTTAGCCAAGGCTGCAACCAAACGCAAAATTGACATTGCCGTTAATATTCCTAAGTCATTTTACAAGAAGATTATGAAGGAAAGAATGGTGAAGTCTTGGAACCAAGAATATCTCACATCAAATAATGGGAGCGTAACAAAGAAATTTTTTCCAACCATTAATAAGAGACTGTCCTGCCATCATTTTTATACTAATAACAAAATAACCCAATTTCTAACTGGTCATGGCAACTTTAAAAGCTACTTGAACAAATTTAATTCAGTTCCGTCATCTTCCTGTGATTGCGATATTGGTGGCGAGGAAAATGTAGAACATGTGCTCCTTCTGTGTTCCAAGTTTGAAGGAGAACGGAATATCCTAAGACTGGCATTCAAGGGACTTAATGTAAATTGGCCTCCGAATCTTCCTCAACTGCTTTCCACCAGAAGTACTTTTAAAAAGTTCAGTGAGTTTGTTATGAGTATTTGTAATGCTTCCTAACCTCAAGGGGTTATTTATTTATTTATTATTTTTTCTTTATTTTTTTCTTTTTTCCTTTGTATTATGTGATTAATACTTACTTCTGTAAGCCCTGTGTGATACTTTGTGTGCACGGGGATTTTATCATTGTTTTTCCAATAGAAAAAAAAAAGAAAGATATATTAAAAAATAGTTTCGAGGACCAAGATGTCATAAAATACGTTAAAAGAATAGTTTCAAGGTTGAAAAGCGTCCACCAATAGAAATCGTTTCACGTGACCTCATTAGAATATATAAAAGGTGAGCAGCCAGCAGCTAGACATTGGATTGCTTCTGACTGCAGTCGACATTTTTTTTTTTTTTTTGTTAAAACTGTCAGGTTGGTATTGGATATTCCAAATCTGATGTCAATGCTAAATGTTTTTCGTTAAGACTGTCAGGATTTGGGCGTCATGTTGAAAATTCCCAAATTCTGGCAGTCTTATCGGTAAATGTTTTTAGCCAAAATCTTCAAAAAAATCCGAACATTGGGGACGACTGGGTCCCCCTTTTTTCGGGCCACATGATGCACCAAAATTGGAATGCCTCTTTTTAAACACTTGACACAAAAAAATTGGACTCGCCTGCTGGCTGCCAGTTGAGTCCTCCTTGACACGCCAAGATTGGAAGGTCGTGAAATGGAATGAAATGATTCTCTGGAATGATTCTCCTGGTTTTCTCGATACACCAACGTTGAAATGCCTACATTTCATGGGTCGCTGCTTTCACCAAGCTTGAAGCATCTC